>JADLZL010004930.1:0-241196 GCA_015844335.1 Chrysopogon serrulatus | reverse complement strand
GAGTGGCTTGGATTCAAATTTGGTTTGAATTTGAGCAAGTTTTACATTTCTGAAAATTGAAAAGCTTTTCTTTTCTCCTTTCCTCCCCTTCTCTTTTTTGGGCCCTTAGCCAAAACCAGCCGGACTTTCCCTCTCCCCTTTCTTTCTTTTCCCGCGCTCAAGCCCACACGAGGCCTAGGCCGCGGCCTGCGGCCTCTTTCCCCCACCCCAGGCCGCCCCGCCCACTGGGCCTTGCGGCCCAGTCCCGTCCCCGCCCGGCCTGCTCCCGCCGCCCGCTCGCGGCCCCGCCTTGAGCCGCTGCCCAGCCCAGCGCCCAGGCTTCCTGCAGCGGCCCCACCCTGTCGGCCCCCTTCTCTCCTCGGCCGGGCGCCGCGCCTTCGCCCGCTTTCGCCGTAATCGTTGGCCACCGCCCAGTAGCCATTATAGCCACTCGGCGCCGACAGGTGGTGGCGCTCGCGCCCCTCCACCGCCTCTCCCAGGCCTATAAAGCCAAGGCCGAGGCCCCGGGACCTCCCTTCCCGTTCACCGCCCTTACCCATCGCCGTCCGGTTCGGTGCCACTCACGTGACCCCCGCCCCGCCGTCGTCGCTGCCGACGACCCTCCCGGAAGGTGACGCCGCGCTCGACCAACGCCTCACCCATCCCCTTTCTCTCCCTTTCTCCCGAGCGTGAAAAAAGCTCACCGGAGCTCTTTTCCTCTCTCTGGGAGACGTCGGTCGCCGCCGTCGACCGTCGTCAGGTGAGCCGCGCCCGCCACGATGCCGCGTGCTCGTAAGCGCGGCCGCCGCGCTCCCCGCCCGTCGCCCGGTACTCGCCCACGGTACTCCGAGGTTCGAGCGCTGCGGCCAGCGGCCGCCGGCGAAAGCTCCCACGCGCATCTCGCCATGGCGGTCCGGTGAACCGCGTGGGCCGAGCTTGCTGGCCCCCCCATGCCGCGTCCATGGACCTTAGCCAATCGCGTGGCGCCCGCGGACGCGCTCACAAGTGCCGGCGCCGCCAAGCGACATTTTGCAAAAGCCCTTGGCTTTTCTGGAAATTAACCCGCAGTTCACCCCAGTTCAAATGATTTTAATTCTAGTCCTATTTTCTTATGTTTTAGCCCCTGCAGTTTTGGAAAATAGGACCCGTCGTCCAAACCACGTTGGAAATCAGTTTTAATTATTTTAAATCTGAAAATAAGTTCCATTTATTTATAGAATTGCCATTGCACCTTATTTTCTTCATAACTTTCATGTTTTAAATTCGATTTGTGTGATTCTTTTCGCTCACGTGATCGTAGCAATGAGTAGAATAGTTTTATAAACTTTTTACCCTCTGTTTATACTGTTTGGTGTAATGTTCTAATAGAAGTATATTTTGCTTGCATGTGATGATTGTCTGGATGTCTTGCTTGGTGATGATCTTGCGTATAGAGGGTGAGGTTTTCGAGGAGCAAGTGTTCGAGGAGCAAGCACCAGGGATCAAGCTTGTGATCAAGGCAAGTATAGCCTATGGTTTCCTTTGTTACCCAAAGAATCATTAATCACTTTATACATGTGCATGTGTCTAATTTTGATATACCCTAAGGACATGACTAGATACTTTTGATCTACAATCCTTGTTACCTATGGGGGTCTTGCATCTTAGAAAAGCTAGTTGCTACGCTCACTTATGGCACTTTATAATCTTGACTTATGGTTATGTGCAACAATGGTTAAAACATACTTTTTAACAATTTAAGGGGGGCGGGAGTTTGGGCTCTTATACTCCAGTTACTCTCCATAAGGACTTGCACTTAAAGCGGCAACCCAGGAGATCCGTACATCCGGGAGAATCACATGGCTCTGATCTTAGCTGTATAACTAGTTTTCTCTAGCTTATTAGTGGTTACCGAAAGGCGCAAGAGGGGGGGCCCTAGGTTGCGTAATGGCTTCTTGCCCGTCAAGATGTGTAGTCGGGCTGCAGTCATTTGTGCACCGAAGTCTTGAAGGGGGGCTCCATTCGCCTAGCTGCTGAAACCTCGTGACTACTAATTTGTTAGGGTTGCTAGTGAAAGGCTTCGTAGTGAAACCCTGCCATGCTTCCATAGAGGAGGTGATGTGGGCTTTGCAAACCCCGGCATATGGGAATCACGACTTCCTAAGTTAAAGTTGTACAAACTCTACAGAGTTCTTAAATCGATATATCGGCCGTGCTCACGGACACGAGCGGCCCGGATCCTTTTGTATAGCAAAGTACATGGATGGTCTTGGTATAACTTACATGTTGTTGTTATATCTAATATACACATGGGTTATGGGTTTGCTCACTATGATTAGTAATTAGAGACAGATTAAAATGTGTATAACTAAAATGCTAACCGCAGTCAACCGAGTCAAGCTTTTGAGCCTTGCATACCCCATGGTTATACTTGTTGAGCATGGTTCGCTGACGCTTGCCTTATAATCAACAAAATCCCGGATGGGTACCAAACGAGGAGATCTACGAGGAGTTTCCCGAGGATGTCTAGGACTTCTGAGGAGAGCGTACCACCAGTCGGTGTCCCCGTGGGATGGAGTCTTCTCTTTTACGTATCCGCTATGTAAATAAAGCCGTTGGCAATGATGTGTCAGACTTGGTGAAGTGATGTAATAAGTTATATACGCTGTTCGTGCAATGATAATGCTACAATTTGTAAATATATGTGGTTTGGGACTTCCTGGGCCCACATATATTATTCCTCGGTTTTATTTATAAAACTAGGTGTTACAGTGATAATGGATCTTCCCATGTCTTGTCCTCCTTTTGAGTATTGTGTGCTCTCTTGTCTTGCGTGTCGTTTCGCGGAGTTGCTACGTGATCAACAACACTCGAACCGGGACCCGCTGGAGGAAGAGAACGTGGACGACGAAAGGACCTGAGGAAACCCTGTTGACTGACTACCCCAACGGATGGAGAATTGTACCACTACTTCCACGACATCGCAGGTGTCATGGCAGCACCCTCTTTTAGAGAATCCTATTAGACATTGCATAATATTTAGAACTGCTAGTGCTTTATATTTATTCCTTTGCTATATCTGAATGCATGCTATTGCCTGAGCCTTTATCACTTGATTGCAACCCCTCTACCATGTCACCCAGCTTTGCGCTCATGCTCACTTACTTATATCTACCTGTCTACTTGCTTGCATTTATATCACCATACTTACTTTAACTCCACTTGCATTGTATCTGTGATGTAATGCTGGTGGTGAACCCCAGGGTATGGTTTGGCTTGGGATGCCAGACTTGGTGGATGGTGAGTGTGTTGTGTGAGTCTTGGGTGCGTGGAGGGTGAGGGTTGTGTCGATCGAGCTGGGATATATGATGAGCTTTAGGCGAGTCTTGCTGTGTGATGTGACCTGGGCATCCTATGAGATGATGAATACTTGTGGCGGGTATATGTGATGTGATGTGTGAGGTGGGATCCTGGGTGTGAACCTGTTGAGAGGTGGAGCCCAGGACAGGGTGCTGTGGTGGCACGTAAAATGGTAAAACCTGATGAAGATGTCCAGCTTGGTCAGCCCTAAGGACTTACTAGTACTCAGACTCACCGGGAATCCTTGCATACCACTCGCTCTCTTGTAATGGGAGAGACGGTTGGACTACTTGGTATGAGTGATGCCATTACTGCTAGGTTGTGAGGTGATAGGGTGGGCGGTAGGATGAGAGTTGCCCATACCGTCCTAGATGCCGGGTACCACTTGGAGGGCCCGGTACTATGCTTTCCCCAGCCTCGGCTATGCCCGAGAGGTTATCCGAGGTTCCCAGGTGGGCTGTGGTAAGATGGCATCAGTCTATCAAGCAAGCAGCTAGAATTTGCCTAGACTAAGGCCTGGTCGAGGATGGCTATCTTGTGGGTATGTGAAACCTCTGCAGAGTGTTATGGTTGATCGATCGATACATAAGCTGACTTGTCGGCTATAGACCTTTTCTGGGACCTGCTTCACTAGATAGGAGATGAGTCTTCTTTTCTCCCCCGTGTTGTGAGATAGAGCTGATCGAGGACCGTTGAGGTAGGCCGAGCGGGAGTTGGCCTGTCGACACAAGTGAGATGAGATGTGGAGGAAGAGGTGGATGGGTTGGGATGGATGGATGAGGTGATGGATGGATGTGTGGATGTGTGTGGTTGGAAATGTGTTAAAACTTGATAAACTATTATATTATTTACTACTTGATGTTACTTTGCATTGCGCTAAGGATGCAAACCATAGCCAAATATTAGGATCGTCAGATCCCTTGTTTTATCTTTCCACTAAAGCTCATCGGTGCTGACCATGGCCTGCACACATCTGGCGATGTGCAGATTTACTGCTTCTCAGAGATGTCAAATAGTGAAGGGTTAGGAGGTCTCGTGCCTGTGCTCAAGTTTGGTTCGGAAGATGGAATCTACGCCGCTCACACTACTCTAATGATACAAGTGAAGGAGGAGCCTTCATCCGATGACTTGCTTCCACCGACTCTGATGACGATTAGATATGCTTCCGCTAGAATTACTCTGTAATAGGTGTGTTCTCAGTTGATGTAATAGCTTATAATCTTGTAATCTTACGATATATGACTGTGATATCCACTGATATATAATAATGTGATAGAATCATTATTTGGTTTTATCACATTATAGCTCATTCTGTGGATTTTCCCTTCGTGGAAAATCGAGGATGTTTTACTACCGGTGCCCAACGGTAGTACCAGTGATATATAGCGGTACTACCGGTAGGTCAAATTCACGCCAAATGGGAGCGTGCGCAGATTTGACCTACCGGTACTGCCGGTGATTCATTGATACTACCGATTACAACCGGTACCACCGGTACTACTCACGGTTAACGTAACAATATGGATTTATATAAATTTTTTTGGTGATATCTAAAAAATAAAAGTGCTAGGTTAAGTCCATTTTAAGCCTAAACTCTCAGATGATATATCATGATGCGTATGACAAGTGCTAGGTTAAGCCTAAAATTTTTTGGTGATATCTAAAAAATAAAAGTGCTAGGTTCAGCCTAAAATTTTGCAATTCGTGATGACCTAAGTGTGTGTGACAAGCATAATATTGTGATGCGTATGACAGGATATATCACATAATGATAAGTTCTACAATACAGCATACTTGCCTTGGGTGCACCTAACCTGGAACAAGTTTTACCACAACAATCAAACCCCACCTCAGGCAAGGACATTTCGAACACCACACATATATCATCGCAAACACAAATATCACAACCATTCATCACAAATATATCACAAGGTCACCACCACAATTTTAAACACAACTTCAAATACAACAAGTTCACATACATCACAAGTTCACAACCAAAGTTTGCAAGCATAAGTTCATAACCAAGCTCATCGCAGCGAATTCACAACCAAAGTTCACAGCAATAAAACTACAAGTTCGAATACATCACAAGTTCACAACCGAAGTTCACAACCATAAGTTCACAACCGAGCTGCTCACAGCGAATTCACAACCAAAGGTGACGACAACGTTAAGACAGGATGGGCAAGTAGTCATGGCATGAGGCACAACTTTCTCGAGTGCTTGCCGCTTCCATAGTGTCTTCTCAACTTTGGATTTTTATTCGTAGCAGCTGTAAAGGAGGTGTGTGTTAGCAAAGAGACGGCTGCACAAGTTCTATTATTTTAATTGGAAAGTGTTATACATAAGGATTGAAGTTCAACTAAATGTACTGTTCATCTGTGCCCTCGCGTTCGGTGAGAGGCACATGGTCACCCTCTTCTATGGGCATCTCTAGAACCACGGTACCACCTGTGCATGGCTCGACACGTGACGGTGAATCTTCTTCTGATGAATCGGAGGGTGATTCAACAAGCACTGGACGACGCGTCCACAATACCATACCTCATTGCTGATGACCTGCTCTATTTCCACCTCCTTCATGAGAAGGCCCTGCATTGTTGTGATAATCGGGTTGTGGGAACAGTGTGTAGCGGATTCTCCCTGTTACAATATGAGTGACAATTGTTAGAGGGAACATTGTAACATTAACAGAGCAAGGTTATGTGATAAGTGCAGTTACCATTTGGGCAGCGCCGGATTCTCCGTTGGTCTTCCTCAGCCATTGGTGGTGGAGGGTCATCTACAAAAACCCAAATTGGCCATATGTACAGGACCGCAGCGGGAATTCTTCGAAGGATGGCTACATGTACAAGGTCAGGTATAGCTGCTCTTGGTGCATATGTGCACATGGTAAAGGAGAGAGTACGTGGTTTAAACTCAATGTCTTGAACATGACATATGTTCATGAAGATTCTCTGTACCACGTATGGCAAGCAAAGATGCTGTGGCATTCCAGCTATCATAATCCTGAGATGTTCGTAGTAGGCGGGCTCGTGGACGCCTAGCTGGTGTTGCACCAGCCGGTATCTTTGTCATCGAAGAGTACTGGAGTGGCACCATAGTCGGGCATCCATGGAAGGATACAGAGGGATTGGTGTCCAACTCAGAGGTATGTTGCGTTCATGATGTCAGTGGCTTCGTGGGGGGATTGGGTTTTCACTAGGAAATCATACATATGTCTGCTGATATTGGCTAGCGGGACAAAGACACGAGTTTGCTATTGTACTGCTGCCTGTATGCTATCCACACCGATATCATAGGGTCCAACTGGAGAAAGGTCGGAGGATGGATTATGTGGAGGGACCCTGACAAGCACTAAGATGCCTTCAAGATCAGAAGTTAAGGTGATCTCAGGCTCCTCCAGGATTGTAAGGTGTGGAAAGTTGAAATGCGCCATCTCCTGCAAATTAATCGTACAAAAGACTGTAAATTCACAAACATTGCCAAGATGAAATTATTTGTCAACCATGGCCACCACCATTACTTCTGAGGTGTAGACATTGCCACCACCACCATTGAACCACCCCCACCACCACCTAGGACTACACCAACACCGGCACAACCACCACTCCACCACCACCACCACACCACCACTCCGGCGTGGATTCGCCGTAGACATTGCCACCACCCTATTGAACCACCCCCACCTAAGAGTACACCAATGCCGGCACAACTACCACTCCACCCCATCGACTACACCAACACTGGCACATTCCACCACCACCACACCACCACTCCGGCGCGGATCTGCCGTATACATTGCCACCACCACCACAGCAGGAAGGGAAGGGGATGCCATACCTCGTGCCGCTGAAAAACAACGGGGATGGCGGCGGGAAGGCCGCGAGGCGGTGTAGTCTCCGGCAGCGGCACTCCCTTCTTCTTCCTCCTTCCCCCCGGCTCGGCTCGTTCTAGGTGGCGCGGCAAAGTGTGGGGGCATTTGGGGGAAGGAGGGAGGGCGATGGCGGGTGTTAGGGGCGGAGACCATCCGGTGGCGCGTGGTGGGGCGGTGGTCGGCACGGATCCGGCGTGGGGCGGCCGGAGTGGGCGAGGAGTGGGGCGGTGGCCGGAAGATTCGGCGAGTGGGGCGGAGTGGAAGAGGGGGGGGCGGGGGTCTCAAAGCAGAGATGGATAAGATGATTATTGGTGGTGACCGCTTGGAGAGGAGGGAGACGACAATTTATACAAACCCCGTAAACCCTAGATACCGGTACTACCGATAGGTACAAATCGGTACTATCGAGGGTTTTCGATCGAAGCTTGCACGCGCGCGGAAAGTTTTTGCACAAAATGTGCCTACCGGTAGTACCGGTTTCTCACCGGTACTACCGGTGAGTAACGGTAGTACTAGAGGTAATTACCGGTACAACCGATAGTTCAAAATTCGCGCCAAATTGGAACATACGCAGATTCGACCTACCGGTACTGCCGGTGATCCATCGGTACTACCGATCATAACCGGTACCACCGGTGCTACTCACGGTTAACATAAAGCATAATATCGTGATGCGTATGATAGGATATATCACATAATGATAAGTAAGAGATCATAAATGGTTATGATAGAAAGAAAAGGACTTAAAATCATGATAACCATTGTAAAACAACAAGCATCAACATGATATCAAATAGAAGCCACCACAACATGATCAAACAATAAGCATAAGTGTTTAGCCTACAAGCATCCATTACACAGTAGTTCTTGCTCACCACACATAGTTCAGCACAATATATAGAGTTATTACAGGACATAATAGGTACCAATTGCAATAAACATAAGCCTAACATCTATTACTCATCATCGTCGTCGGACTCGCTGCTGTAGTCAACAATGTTCGTCATCGCCCGCTTTCCATGAGGATCAGAAGATGGACCGAATTCTTCAAAGACCAAGAAGCAGCACAAAACCTCGGCAGATACTCCTCAAAAGGATCATGAAATTCACGAAGAGGAGATGGAGGCTCAATGTTGTACTGCTGCTCCAAGCGGGTCAAACGACGATCATCCCTCTCAGCCTTGTAACAAAGGAACTCATGCAGCTTTCAGAGGGCAAACTTGATGGCCCCACCACCACGGGATGGAGAGGAGCGGGGGGAGAGGAGGTACCGCCAGTAGCAGGAGCATTGCCACTAGCAGGATCAGCGCCACCAGCAGGAAGAGCAGGGGGACCACCAGGAGGACCCAAGTGCCGCACACTATAAAGAGAATGAGGGCAATCATGATAGAAGCGATGTCCCACGACCTGCTCAATAATGTGCATGATATATAGAGCATATGGGAGGGACTTGTGCGGGTTCACTAAAGCCTCTGCAATCTTGGTCCACATGAAGTCAGAGATAGAGAAGCGCCCACCATTAACACCAAAACAAACAAGAATCTTGGGGCATCATGATGAATCCGAATAGAATCTTCAATCTTGGGATCAATTGACCACCGGATCAAGTTGTTGAGCACATAGAAGTAAGGCTTCGAGCAAATTGTGGGTACAATCAGCAGGAAAGCCAGGAAGATATATCTGAGCAACAGCCAAATGGTCCTGAGGAACTGAATCTAGGTACAGAGAACACAGACTAGGAGCAGCACGGTCATCATGGTTGAAGCTAAGAAGACGAGAGAAGGTCGTGTAGTCACAACGAAAGTGCTCCCCGGCTGTCATCCAATGTAAGACCTTGTGCGCAGAGTCAATCCATAAAGTAGCCTAGAACTGACAAATGATCTCCTCATTCCATGAATACTGAAAAGACATAAGGTTGAGAAGCCTACAATCATCAAGATCTGAAAGAAGCTGACTCATCTCAGGGTGGTCGTGTGCTTGGAGAGAAGAAAGCAAGAGACACTTGTGTTGAAAGATGGGTGCCTTCGAACCACTGTGACCCAGCTTGTAGAGAACGGTGAAGTAGTAATCTGATTGGAAACGTGACCAAAAGCGCTCTTCAACACTGGGATCTTTGACAACTCATACGGATTCTCCGAGCGTTGAATCTTCAAGTCTTCCACCCTCTTGTTGTAATCCACGCACAAAGGAACAGAATAACCACCGCTGTTCCTTGGATTCCTCATCTGTGTACTGAACTGAGAATGTTGGGTGAGGACGCGATTCACTGTAGAAACACCAATCCGCAGGGGCGAGGTACTCCCAAAGCGAGGATCAATAGCACGACCAAGCACATCATCAGTAGAGGGCAGCTGATTGCCTGCAACAACTGAGCTGTGAAGACGGGGACGACAAGGACGACACATAGAGTTGTGAGGGGGACGCACGCCAGGCTCCCCATCACCACCAGCCCTGGAGCTGCCACGGCCACTACCACGAGCAGCAGCACGGCCACGAACAGACCGGTCAGCAGTATTGTCACCACCGTTGTCACTGGGACGGGCAGCTCAGGGGGGGGGGGTTCTTCCGCTTCGGACCTGTAATCCGCATGCTACAACACAAACAAGGGCAAAATCAAGGTCTCAGACATGGTACAACACAAACAAAGAGGAATCGTAATAAATCATATAAACATGCCATAAAGAAATATAGCTGTTTTAAAATTTCCACTTAGCAATATATTATTGATGTCGCATCTCTTTTCTATGTATCAAGCATTATAAACATGCCATAAAAAATGAACTAGGTTTTCCCTGATTAGTGTAATCTGAATATGCTAAGCATTTAGCCACCTAACATATTTTTTTTTTATGCAGTTGAAATCAGGCAAAAAGGATGGGTTAAAGTGGCATACTAGAATAACTTTCAGACTGGTAATTTCTACCAAATTTATGGCTCCTGTTTACTCTCCTGATGGCCTGTTACTATATTTGAACTGAGAGGCCGACATGCAATGTCAATCCATAGTTTCTTAATTTATGGTACTGCATTCTGTCTGCTTAATAGTTTTCTTACATGGATCATACCCCAAAAAAGTAGGCACCAGTCTTGGAACCATTTTTTATAGTTACCATATGTACTTACATGATACACTTATTACAAAACTTATGTAAAAAAGTAGACTTACTACAGCCAATTCAGATTCAATGACTTTGTGCAGCCAATTCAGATTCAGTGATGTAAACACACAATCTTTGTTCAGAAGACTCAGTAATAAATGAAGATCTTATTTTGGAATGTGAGAGGTTTGGGGGAAAAAGCTAGAGCTGGTCATCTCAAAAGTATTATTAGGAGTGAGGGGTGTGACATAGTGGGAGTTCAGGAAACAATCAAACAGGATTTTCAAGATTATGAGCTGAATAATATTTCTGGGGATATTCCTTTCTTGTGGAACTGGATACCAGCAAAGGGACAATCTGGAGGTATTCTAGTTGGGGTTAAAGATGATAATTTGGAAATTGAGAGCTGGGATAAAGGGGATTTTTATGTGGAAGCAACTCTGAGAGACAGATTAACCAATTTCAGATGGAGATTTGTGACAGTTTATGGGCCAACAAACCATGCACTTTCCCAGGATTTTATATCCGAACTGGACCAATGTGTACAACGCTCTCCCCTTCTGGTCTTAATTGGAGGTGACTTCAACCTCATCAGAGAGCATTCAGATAAGAGTTCTAGGCTAGGTGATTACAAACTGATGGATCTTTTCAACAACTTTATTGGCAACCATAATCTCAGAGAAATTAGTAGGAATGGTCAGAAGTTCACATGGACTAACAAGCAATTGACTCCAATTCTAAGCAATATTGATAGGGTTTTATGTTCTACTGAATGGGAGCTGAATTTTCCTTTATGTTCTTTGAAAACTTTGACTAGAGTAGGTTCTGATCATTGGCCATTATTGCTTGATGATGGATCTAGTAAGAGAAATGGAGTAAGAATCTTTAGATTTGAGAGACAGTGGCTAAAGAAAGATGGTTTTCTTGAACTAGTCTCCAAGAAATGGGGTGATTTTAAGTCATTAAGCAAAAGGGGAGTTTACTCAGTTAGTAATTGGCATACTTTGATCAGTAGTTTAAGAAAGTTCCTGAGAGGCTGGGGGGCAACCTGAGGGGAGATTTCAAAAGAATCAGGGATGAAATCATGTCACAACTCAGACACTTTGATGAATTAGAAAATGCTGGGAAAATGACAATGGATCTTTTCACTGAGAGGTATAGAATAGAGGAAGAAATGGAAGGGATCCTAGCTAAAGAAGAGATATATTGGCACCGAGGGGGGGGGGAGAAATGGATCCTTGAAGGAGATGCAAATACATCCTACTTCCACTTGGTGGCAAATGGAAGAAGAAGGAAAAAAAATGATTGTGCAGATTGAAGAGGGAGATAAAGTGCTGCAGGATATAACAGACATCAAGAGGGTGATCAATGACTTCTACAAACAGCTCTTTGGCAAACAAAAGGAGAGGTATGTGACCCTAAAGGAGGACACTTGGGGTCTAAATATCAGCTTTAAGATCATGACAAACCTAATCCTGAATAGATTGAACAAAATTATAGACAAAGTGATAGATAAGGGTCAGTCTGCCTTCATAAAAGGGAGATATATTTTAGATGGAGTGGTTATACTGCATGAGACACTGCATGAATTAAGGGTCAAGAAGCAAAAGGGGATCATTTTTAAAATAGACTTTGAGAAAGCTTATGACAGTGTAAGTTGGGAGTTCATTGAGAAGGTGATGGTGAGAAAAGGTTTTGATACCCAATTGATCAAGAGAATTATGAGTACAATGAGAGGTGGGAATAAAACGTTTATCTGTATACAACGAATGTTCCTCAATATCTAATAGCTTATCGCCGTTGTTATTGCAGAAAACAAGGCAGCAGCGCGCGTGCATTCCAAGAGTTCCTACAACTTCTTTGGACGGTACAATTTTTTCACGGTAATTTAAAAAATTACTGACAGAATATGCAGTATATATTGTTTGAAATTTTCAGTATTTTCCCAATACTTACCTTCCAGAACATAGAATGCATTGGTCAGCCTAAGAGTGCACTATCAATTTAAATTTATCACTTCTATTTGCATATCCAAATTTAATAAACCTTGCTGCCTTCTGTGCAACAAAAAATATGAGTTGCAGCTAGCCTAAAATTATGTGGCAAGTTAACTCTACTTTTAATAAAGTAGGTTATCTATGCTTTTGGATTGCCCTTCAACATTTGATATGCCAGGTAATGTTCATATCCTAGGATAGTTACTTCCGTTCTGGCTTCATTGAAGCAGACTTACATAAATACCAATGCAATAAGAAACAACCTCATCTGCCTTCCACAATTTACGGGAATTAGATAGATGCAGCAATACTACATTCTTATCGTCAGTTCATTATACAGATACAGATCCTAGATGGTCTTAGCTGACTTGCCAAACATCATCAACTACATGATATATAGGGAAAGGTCAAGGCTAATATTTTCTAAATGAAATTATTGATAACACATAGCAAAAACAAAAAAAAATGCTTCAAGTTACGGTGTCTAATTCCATGGCCTACTCACTCACTCACTCACTCACTCTATATGTGTGTGTTTTCAGGACGCTCTCTTTCCAACAGTGTCAAGTTTGAGAAATATTTTTTTGGTTAACTTATAAGTTCCATTGCCCTGTGTAATGAACAATCTTGCTTTTATAATGTTTGGACATCACTGTTATTATTCCAATCAAATTATTGTTAGCCTAAATGTCCTAATTTGCAATTATGCCATACAGCTTGCTTTCTTTAGCTTGCTAATAAAAAACGGCCTAGAACGGGCAATACGCGCGGGTTTCCTGCTAGTAAAAGACACTTGTGTGTGGATTGCTAATAAAAAACACTTGGTACCACCGGTTTGGGAACCGCCGGTACCACCGGTGGCACAGTACGGGCGGCAATCGCCCAAATCCACTAAAATCGACCGCACAACTCACACATAAAGCATTCTACCAGCAAGAGTACACTAAGGTAATGTAGCATGTGCAAGAAAACGGCCTAGAACGAAGTACATTGGGAGATCGGGGAAGAACTCCATTGTACCTCGGTGTTCGAAGGGTAGAGGTAGAATCCAAGTGCCACGATGCGTCCCGACGAGCCCCAACACCTTCCACGCGTTCTTCTTGGCCGGGGGAAGCTTGACCTCAAAGATTTTGGGCAATGGTTGGAGGAGGAGAGAGATCGGGGATGGGGAAGGTGGAGCGGCGGCGCCGGCGGTGGTACTCCTGCAACCGTCGGGTGCGGTGGAGTGGTGGGAGTGGATAAAAAGCCGATCGATGGGAGTGGATAAAAGTTGGGCCATGTTTTTGGGCCCCTTTGCTGAGCGCTGACGGCCCACGCTCGGCAAACGGTGACGGCGGGCAAAGGGACTAACCGTCTGCGCGTGCACATTGCCGAGAGGGCTCTTTGCCGAGAATTGCGCTCGGCAAAGATATCATTCTCCGAGTATTCCTCTTCGCCGAGTTCTTTACTCTCGGCAAAGAACAGTTTCGCCGAGAGCATCTTACGCCGACGGTTGCACTCGGTGAACATGTTATTTGCCGAGCGTCCGAGTTTTGGCCGTCGGCAAAGACCAGGGCACTCCGAAAAGAAGCTGTCTCCCGTTGTGTTAGTCACTGTTGCACGCCCTCTTTGGTCTACAGTATGTTTTGGTGAACACGTAATTTCAAACTTTAGATCTCTCACTTCAAATAATTTGTACGAACTTGTCACCTACAGAGTACTCCATCATGTTTTTTTTTCTCCATCACGTTTGAGCATCTCTACATTTATAGCTTTTACTACTATCTAAACAGAGAGTACTTTATGACAATTCTTATTTTTTCCTGAACATACACAGGCATATCCATAACTATTTTTATAGGATGCGGCCACCATCCTAAAAACACAATGCAAATGGTACATCAATGTTGTTTCACAACATTATGCTAATTAATTAATTAATATTATTTTATTGTAATTCCCTTTGCTATGTGCATCAATTACAAGCAAGAGCTAAGCTACATGAGGAGTTGGGGGTGCCCGGACACCCCCCCCAAAAAAGATAAAAATAACGATAATGATCCTACGCTGACGTCGTACTCTTTTGTCCGCTTGTAGACGTGGCGCGAGCGGATTGTGCCGCCCCACCTACCGCTCCTGCATCCCCGTCATCCCTCCACGGCTCCACATCGCACGTGTCCCTCCCCAGTGACCCACTTCCCATTTCCCACCGCTCAGCCTGCCACCGCACGCCGCCTGCCATGCGCTTCCTACCACGCCGCGCCTTCGTGCCTCCCTCTAGCGAGCTGCCCTGCCTCCCTTCTTCCTCCCTCCTTCCCCCCGACTCGGAGTAGGGGGCGACAGCGGTGCTTGGCGAGGAGAGCGCGCTTCCTCCCTTCCTGCTCTCTCTCCCTCACTCTCTTGCCTCCATGCAACCGGATCGGAGTGGGGGACGATGGCGTTGCTTCGACGAGGTAGGTGGCAGGAATCTTAATCTGAGGCCTCGTCTTCGTCCTCTGGACGATCTGGATCGGAGCTCTCTCCCCTTCCTCCTCTGGATCTGGCCCTCAACTCCTAGTGCTTCTCCTTCTCCCCCTGGATCTAAGGGTTTTTGGTGGTGAACAGGGTTCCGACAAGCTCTCAAGTTCACCTCTCATGCGTGTTGCAATGGTGTTCTTTGGAAGTTGAAGCACGTTTTAGGTGATTTTGCGAAAGAGGCTAGGGTTCCGAGGAGCTCTCGGGCTCGATCTCTCGCCGTTGTTGTAATGGTTCTCTCTCGTATGTTGCGGTAGGTTTCAGTCGTTGCTGTAGTACTGATTTTTGAGATGTTGTTTCAGTTCTTTTTCAATCTACTTGTTATAGTAGGGGTTGCGTGTTGTTGCAAGTTCAAGTGTTGTTGCGCAAGACTATATTCATGGTGTTTCATCAAACTCCATTCAATGTTTCAACTATCTATTTTTTGTTCTTTTTTATTGTTGCAATAATATGTTCATGGTGGTTCAACTTCTTCAATCTAATGTTGGAGCCATTTTTGTCTCTATTTTGTTATTTGCAATGTATATGTTTTATGGTGTTTCAATTGCTTCTACCTATTATTGAAGCAAAGCATGTTTACTATTGTTGCACTATCGTGTGAATTATGTTGCGGCGGAAAAAAGATTGGGGGAGGGGTGGCTTTGGAGGGTGAGCTGGTGGCGGTTGGATGTCTTTGGGTCCGCCGAGGTTGGAGGCGGGAGGAGGGGCAGATCCGATGCTCATAGGAGGCAAGGTTTGGGGGACGGGGGCCAAATCCCGTGCTCATAGGGGGCGAGGTTTGGCGGTGGATCCCGTGTTCGTGGGGGGGGGGGGCAGATTCCTTGCACGAGGATTGGAGGAAGGCAAGCGCTTGCGCTGGAAGTGGAGGAAGAGCGAGACGAGCGCTTGCGCGCGGAGACCCGGGTGTTGGGGCACGTGCTCGGTGGGGTGTTGTGAGGCGGGGGCTAGTGCGGGGGTTGCGGGGGGCATGTATTGCGAGGTGGGAGGCTGGCTTGGGGGTTGTGGCCATCCGGATGCTCCATCCGTTCGGACATCCGGGGTGGTGGCACACCCGTAAAATAATAATAATAATGTCTAAATTTTCACCATATATTCACCCCCCCTATGAAAGATGTTTATACACCTATAAATTAAGTACACCCCTCCACTAACCAACTCTAGCTTCACCATTGATTTCAAGAGGGTTGGCATGGTATTAAGGGATGCAACCGGACGTTTCATTCGAAAAATATTATGCTTACAGGTGCCACAATAAATGGGATGAATCTTGAAAGGATAGACCATGTATGCAACTACTTTTATATAAGCTAAGGGGCATACTCAGTAACGGGGCTCAATTATGGTTGTGCTTCACCAACATTACTACATATATTACATAAAAAATAGATTCATTTAGTTCATATCTCCAATTTCAATGGGGCCTGCTCCAGACTGCGATCTGCTCTTCAAAGCTACCAATAACGGCAGATTTCTCTTTGTTGCCTAAAGGATTGGCGAGTCGGCTGTAATAATCTTCAGTGCTAAAATTACTTAATACTTTCACTGAACTTGCACTCTGCATGTCAATAACAATCTGACCGGCCATGTCTGGTGTGTTGTTGGCAACAATACGTATTGGCTTCAGCTGCAAAGATGGTTTTATATTCAATCCTTCCACCAGGTAAACAGCACCAAGAATTTCCCCCAGAAATATATCCTGTTATTATGATAACCCCAAAAAAATAATCAGTACTGAATGAACTTTCTCAACGTAAGGTGGACGATGTTCGCCAGACTTGCTTCTGTGCTCGATCAAAGAAAGAGAAATCGAACAAGAGCTGTGCTCGATCAAGGAAAGAGAAATCAGACAAGAGCAGCGCTCGACCAAGAACATGAACATATTTTTTCGTAAGTATACTTTTAGGCTCTGTTCCAAAAGGTACTGCTTAACTATTGGGGCAAGGACCAAAATCCCAGCAGAGCTTATTATGGCCTACACTTGTGGGCACCCAGAACACTCTAGTTCTAGGTGAAACTATGTTATTTCAAGCTTTGCATTTTGTTCACTGACACCTAGATGCTATTAAAACTTGTTCGAAGTCAATAGTTGTTGCTTGGTTACTCTTTGACAGAACACTCTAGTTCTAGGTGAAACTATGTTACTCTTTGACAGAGACTGAAACAAAAATCTGAGGAGAATAAAAAAATTAGGTTGATTCAGATGAATCTAGACAAAAAGGAAAGAAAGTGAGCTTGGTTACTCTTTGACAGAGACTGAGTGTCCCCTTCTTCATTTGAATAATTGGCAGTCATCTAGATTCTCTAGGACTCCCAATAGGCAAGTTCAGTTTGAAATATAATGCAACATGGACTTGCGAACCATTATGATATGAAAAAAATTCTCAGCATTCTCTTGTTTGGCAAGATTAGTTGTAGCAGAGGAATATAGGGTATTTAAGACATTTACCATATGGTGGTAAAGCCCATGCTTCTGCTGAAGATCATGTAGTGAGAGCAGCAATCGGTGCACAAAACTTGATTCTGGAGTATGATCACGCTTTAGAGCTTGAAGGATACATTCAAAGGAGGCGGCTTTTCTTTGAGAGCTAAGAGGAGTAAGTGTGACATCCAGATATGACTCCAGGACTGTTTTCGCAGCTAGTGGATCAAGAAACATATTAAACTCTGCATATCTATTTGATGGAACAGTAAACAAATTTCCCTTCGAATCATGTTCATCTCTGATATGTCCTCCAACAATGTAGACCATCTACATAGTGCATACAAGGGACATTTGCATATCAATACTTGAGAGAAAAAAAATTGAAATTAGCACCAGAAGGTATCAAACAGCTGACCTCTATTACAGAACTTGAATTCCCATCAGAGAGCAAGATATTGGCTAAATTTGTAAGAGGTCCACTGGTAAGAATAGTGACCTTCTCACTTGGATCAAGCTGCTCTTTGATAGACTGCCAAACTTCAAAAGCCAATGGCTGCCGAAGTTCTGGATGGTCAGTGTTTCTAGGAGCGCCATATTTTACTGAATTTTTAGCAAGATACCTAAGAATGGGAAGCAGAAAATTGTAAGTATCTAGGCCATGGGCGCTAGCTTATTACTTATATGCTGGTCAGTCTGGTGCCTACAAAGAGACAACCTTCTAGGGCTTCTTGGCAATGATCGAGCTAGTCCATAGAGAGTGTCTGAGTCAATAAGTCCTCCGCTGCCTTGGGGAATAATACTAACATATTCGCAACCGAGACTTGGAGTTCCTAATGCAGTGGTATTACCACGTCCGACAGGAATGTCATCATGGCCCATCATATGTAAAATGTCATAAATGATATCAATGCTTGCAGCATTGGCCCACCCATTGCCACTGACCAAAATCCCTGTAACCATTATAGTTGAATTGCATTCATCAAAATAAATACAAAATCAAATCTTTAATTGCATTGAAGCATAACATTGTCCATTCCCCGATAATTGTACCTTCAAATCTAATACTTCAGTAGGTGCCTTTAAGAGGTATATAAGGGAGACAAAATCTCCAGGACTCATGTCCATGTCAATAATAACAGGTCTTCCCGTTTTTTCGCTTTTTAATCCTGGCTTATTAAGAACCTCTCTGTAGAATGGAAATTGTGCCTTAATGTCGAAACGGCCAGAGTTTTCTTGACGGTTTAGTCCCTGCAGTCATATTCTAGTTATAAGAGTAGACCGACATCACATAAAATGATTGCTTGACAAAGCTTGGAGCAACTTTTTGGTTTCATAGATAACACTGCATTTGAGTGCATTAGGGCCTTCATATAAAACTTTTGTGTGACAGAATATCAGTTCCTAAAGAGCGGTGATCACCAAAGGCCAATTTGCATGCAGAATTGCAGCACGAATTGACATTTCACATAATCTTCATTATGAGGAGACTACTGATCACAGGACTTTAGTATCTATGATTGAATGAATCAATGAAAATAAAAGTTCAGCACTGTGTTGAAAAAATACAAGCTGACAGTGTAAATTCTGCTGATGGTAAGATGTTCTTAAGTAGTTAGGGAAGTAAGGAAGTAATTCCTGATTTGTTGGCAAAGTGGTAATTATTATCTTAAAGTGCTAAGTGCTGATTTAGCTACCTTTGGACTGAAAAGTGAAAAAAAATATAACTCTGTCAATGATTTACAAATTACAACTAATGGTATACATGCAGAATAATAGAGGGATGCAACTGCGCATGTTGTGATTCATAAACAATTGAGCTTATTAGATCATTTAAGATTTACATACTAGAAATGAAATTGATCGAGAAAGAAAGGGTATAATGCAGAAAACATGAGTTTTGAATCTTGTGACATGAGCCAACAGGCAGAATACTTACCTCTAGGAAGCTCACGAAAAACTCCCCGTCCCGAGGACTATTCTTATCCACGTTTGGCTTAGCTTTTGTAGCAACACGAATGCGGGCTGCTTCTGGGATGGAAACTTCCTTAGTGTATCCATCCTAAGAAAAACAATTACTCAGTGTATCCATAGACAGTAAGATTTATTCATACATATTATTTACTTGCAAAATTGAAGAGTAACTGTCCAATATAAAATAGTAACATTCGCACTTTGTTCTCACAATGCATTCTTCAACTTATATATATTCAAATCAAAGCCTGTGTCTGTGCGGAGACATCATAACAAAATAACAGAGGTATGTACTGAGGGAACTTAAGAATTTCTATGAAGTTAACGGACATCGGCAACAATTTTTTGAAAAGAATTATGCAGCTGTTCATAATAACTATTTGGTTGCCGTATAGTACCTCACATCTTCCTTTATTACTTCCCTTGACACGACGAAGCAATCTGTAATCCCAGTTTGAACATGACCACTATGAACTCCAAACTTTTGAAGACCAAACTTGGGAGTAGTACGACCATCGAATAATGGATTTGAGCCATCATGCACACCATATGGTTTGTTTGAAGTTACTACTGTAATGTTCATATATTCAAGCTCAGCAAAATCATTTCCATATTTACCGTTCTTATCATTGCGCATGCTGGAAATGGCAACACCAGAGGTAAAGGAATCCCACATGAAATAGCTCAACAAGGAAAGACAAGAAACATGAATAAACAAAAACAAGTAATAGTGAAAAAGAAATATATACCGAATGAGATGGAACAAATTACATGAACTTACTGTATAGAATTCGTCATTGAACCAAGTGTCACGAGCTATTCTTCAAAGACTTGAAGCAAAAGATTGTGCCTCATAAGTACTCTGATGACGCTCAAATTCCTCGAAGAATTCTTTGTTGATTGGAATTGTATTTGTTGCATCAAGAGGAACAAGAGTAATTGGAATGCCGTAATGAAACACCCGATGAAGTTCATATGTTAGCTTCTTTGAAAAAAAAAAATCGTTTCATGCCACCGATAAACTCCTCGGTCCACAATCTAGGGCCAAATAAAGTCATGCTCCCTTATGGGCTATCCTTTCACAAAATCTGTATCCTCCATACAATCATTTTTTCAATTTAATGGTAAAGCACGCAAAGATCATTTATTTATTTTGCCACTCATCATACTTGTATTATTTAATAGCTAAACTAACAGTGAAGTGACAAAGAATAACATGAAAGGGATGAATTTTTTTGCAAAATAATGTGCTTGATGGTATAGAGGGGAGAACGAGTCATTATATGGCGTAATGAGTGATTATTTGCAAAAGTAAGGGCATAGAAGCAATTTTCTCTAGCTGATTAGCTGATCCATTAATTGATGTGAAATAACAATGAGCTAAAGATAGATTCATGCATTATTTGTAATTAAGCATGCAAGCTGAAGCATATATAGGTATGTGAGAGTTTACGACACACTAAAGCATAAGACAAGTAACAAACCGACAAGTGAAAATAATCCCACAAACATTGAGAGTAGACAAGGAAAAAAAAAAAAAAAAAGATAAACGAGGAATGATTCTGTCTTTGCTCCATATTGCTACAAATGGCATAGTGGATGACTGCATTCAAAGAAAAAGCGGCAAAGCTAAGAAATGCATATGTTCAAATGAAACAAGAAAAGCATCAATGAAAAAGGTTCAATAGGTCTTATCTTGCAAATATAAGGTTTATACCTGGTATGCAAATGAAAGGATCTCCAAATATGTTGAACTCTGCATTTGGGTTGGTAGAGTAACTAGTAAACATGTTACCATGGTCACCACACCGCTGTGGTATGCAACCGTAGCATTTTTTGGACAACAACCTGTAGGGTTCTTTGATCCGACTCCACCACCCATAATGTATATGTGCTCCACATTTCTTTTCAAGTGTGGATATGTCATAAGAAAAATGGCAAAGTTCGTGTGTGATCCTATGAGAAAGACTGTTGTAGGACCAGCAGAAATTGTGTCTATCAATACTTGTTGTGCTTGTAGGTTGCTTTGAAGTGGCATATATCTTCTGTGACCCTGTTAGTAAAAACTATTAATCTAAGTAGAACGCATGTTTACCACAAAGCAAGCTATCAGCTATCAATAAATATTGCAAATGATATGCCTAAAGTTGGTTTTCGTTTCGCCTCATGCCTGGTTAGTGCAGACTGCAAATATAATTACTCAGCTGCTCTTGATATTTAGAGGCATTGTAGACAAATTCCCACCGATCAGCTATCTTCAAATTTAAAATGAATCGGACACCCAAATGAAATATAACTAATTTTGAGAGACATTTAGACACATTGGTAGCTTCTAGTGGACAGCCTTCTATCTTAGTTTTTATTACAATGTGCTTTTAGTTAAGTATTAAAGGATCATGGGAAAAAAGGTCAACATACAAGGAATCAACAAAGAATATCACAAAAGTGATACACTACCTGTGGAAGGAAGCCCCTTCTGATTCCATAGTTTGTATCCACGTCCAACCGTCCACCACCCTCTAGTGGAATAGCTTGCCTGTACCGGCAGCCTCCAAGTTCTTGCAACTCGGCCTGCAACATTTAACCCCGATGTTTCAATAATGCAGACCTTACGGTACGTAAAAGTGAAAGAACAAAGAATAAAACTGGAATACTTACCTGCAGTGCCAACACCGCGGTCGGCCGTTGTTGTATGAGGACGCTAGAGCTCATGCTCGCTGCTCGAATGTGGTTGAGAGTAGGAGTAGAGGCCGTGTCGAGAATGCCGTCACCAATCCAGAACCGTCCGTGCTTCTTGCCTTGACCCACCCTCATCACGAGCTCAGGATCAAGGCGTTCCTCGGTGCTCGGATCATACTCCGGCCCGTGGAGTGCCCTTGCCGCTTTCGTGTACGCAGTGAGGCAGGGGTGGACGCTGGAGTTGGTGTACGCCTCTGGCGGGGCATCCGGGCTGTACTGGATGTCAGCCGTTGCCTTGCCCATGTGAGCCAGAGCATATGCCGTGAGTTGACTAACTGGCTGACCACCGTGTGCCGCCGACTATGAGAAAGATAACATGTGGTTAGGAATCCTGCAGAATTGAGCGCGGCTAGATTAGAGTAACACGTACATATGCCTTTGCGTATTTGCTGAGACTGCGGCTGCCCTGATGGTGAGGTACACCTGGCATCTGCAAACGCCTATCGCGGGCCTCGTCATGCGTCTTCTGCCAGTCCTCGCGCACCCAGGTGTCCACAATAGCTTCCTAGCAATCGGGGTGGGTAGCGCACCAGTTAGGAATCGCCTACACGCCATCAACATATCACAAGATCAAATTAGGCAAACTTAATCTCAAAACAAATGAGTAAGAGATGTTTTGTAATTACCCTTACGTACTGCTCCCTTGTCAGCGTCATCTGTCTTGCCTCATCTTTAGGGACTCTTCTACCAAGGATCTTCGCGTTGTAGTCTATGTGCGCCTGGAGGCGGGACTCGTAATGCAAGTCCGTGACACGCTTTTTATAGGAAGCGTAAGCCACCTTATAAGCCCTTTCCTCCTGTCCCTCCTGGCATCTAAAGAAGTCTTGCATAAAGACACGAGGTTTCCATTAGTTTACTTCAAGAGGTGAGCAATCAATTGATGAATTGAGAAATTTAGTGCTAGCATGACAGACCCACAACTCCCTAATCGCCCGATCTGGCGTGTTTCTGTATTGGATGCCATTAAGATCTGGGGTATCCTCGACGAGGGCGTAGTGGTCGAACATCCAGGCCGGCTCCTGCTCGTCCCCTTTCCACACCAGGCCAGGGAAGTGTTCCCTGCACAGAAGACCTAGGATCCCATTGACATTGCGTGCCGGGGCCGCCTCATCCACAAGCACCCAGTTCCTACATAAGAGGTTAAACAAAAGTTATTAGTTGTTATAATGACTTTTTAACATAACAAATAAGAACATATGAAATTACTTACTTATCCCCCTGCAATCAATCGGTCACCGGGTCAATAGGTATCGGTCGCTTGGGGGAGCTTCATGGGACCTCGCAAGTAGGGGGTCGACGTAGCAGCAGGAAGTGGAACCCCCTGTCGTCGCCGCCTCCTCGTCCTCCATCCGTGGAACCGCCTCATTGTCTGTACGTCCAACCGCCTCCTTGTGCACTGTCTGTTGAGGGACGTCGCCGTTCCCCCCAGAGTCATGCGGGGAGCCACGCCTAGGCCTGCCCCTCGGCCTCCTCGGAGACCCCTCCGACGGCTCCGTCGCCTCAGCCGCTGACATGTCCCTCGATCTCGAGTAAACCGAGGGACACGACCTCCTAGTAGGAGGCATCACCTGCAATTAAGAAGAGGAAACAAGTGTTAGTACAGATAAAGAAAAATAAAGAAAGAGATGCCAAAAGAAGAAAATGTAATTGCAAAATAACATAGTATTACATGCATTTCTAATATTCTTCTGCATCGGGATTATCTGGACGATAGCTATCTTCATCACTATTAAGAATGACCAAATCCTCAACAGCCTCATCCTCATCACTGTCATTGCCATGTCGTAGTCCCTCAAGCATTTCCATGTTCTTCGGATCATTTACCTCATCTGCAGCGTCCTCGTCAACAACCCATTCCTTGTCTACTTCCATTTCAATCTACTACTAAATTTTTACCCTATTGCACCAGCAAAATTTTGATGTATTAGGGCCAAAATAGATGCCATAGACTAATATAGCATCAATTTTGTGTTTGATGCGAGCCGATGCAAGAGCTCTTGATGCAATAGCCTTGTCGCATCGGTTTGGAGTTGCCGATGCAAGAGGTGCTATTTGCATCGACTATCGGTGTGATGCGAAAGGTCTATTGCATCAGCCATGGATTTCTATTGCAACAACCAACGTTTGGTGCAATAAACCTTGTTGCATCGACAATGGGTTTGGTGCAATAGAACCTATTGCATCGGCAATCAATCCAATGCAATAGAACCTGTTGCATCGACACTTTCGGTTCAGGTGCAATAGAACCTATTGCATCGACAATTGATCCGGTGCAATAGAACCTATTGCATTGACAATCGGTTCGATGCAATAGAACCTATTGCATCGAAAGTCGGTCCGATGTAATATAATCTATTGCATCGACAATAGGTTCGGTGCAATAGAAATATGGCCTATTGCATTGATATTAGGTTCGGTGCAATAAGGCCTATAGCATCGACATTGGATTTGGTGCAATACGACCTATTGCATTGATGTTCGGTTTGGTGCTATTTTATATTGGAGCCATTTTGATATGCTCAATAATGAAAATTCACAACACAGAAATTCACCAAAATAGAAAATCCAATGTCTTATATTAATAGCTTTGATCATCCACATTTAGTAATGTGTATAGTAACACAATAAAAATACTTCATAGTTGAAGAAATAAACATTTTAACTAAGGTCTCTTTGCACAAATCATGAAAGCAGGTCTTGTTGTTGTCATTGTAGATTTCTTGATTCACTTCATCCTTCCATTCAGTCCAAGCAATCCTCTCAAGGCTCAAAGTTCATCATCCTGCTCAATACAAAGCCATATGCATTAGTAATTAATCATCCTACTCGAACTGCATATAGTCGATTATGTCGTTGAACTTTGAAAATCCCGATCTCCCTAGTATGATGATATAAAATCATGAAACTTCATGACAGTAAAGATCCCTAAGTTCTTTACAACTTTTGTATTATAATGTTTAGCCAGAAAAATCATTTACTCCATAAAATAATCACCCTACTCGAACTACATAAGGTGCGGTTTCGGGACAGATTCTATCAGTCAAGTTTAAAAAATCCATATCTCCCTAGTATGATGATATGAAATCATGCAATTTTGTGACAATAAAGCTCTCTAAGTTCTTTACAACTTTGGTATTATCATGTTTAGCCAGAAAGGTCATTTACTCCATGAAATAATCACTTTACTACTGAACTGTATAAGCTGCGGTTTTTACGCATAGATTCTGTCAAACAACTCTAGAAATCCCTATCTCCCTAGTATGATGATATAAAATCATGAAATTTCATGACAGGAAAGATCTATAAGTTCATTACAACTTTGGTATTATAATGTTTATCTAGAAATGTCATTTACTCCATGAAATAGTCATCCCAAACCGAATCGCAAGAAGCTGTAGTTTTTAGGACTGATTCAGTTAGCAATTCATACCTCTCAAATTTTGTTTTTTTCGGATCTCGCTTTTTAGCTGCAGCATTATTCCTTAGTGTCTGTGGTGTAATAAATTTCCCAGACGTATTAGAGCCTTTGTCAATTGGGAAAAGACTTACATTGGCACCGCCGCGAGTGACGCGACTAGAATAGAATGACTTTTGTTGTGTGTGCTCAATGCACTATGTGTCGAGTCTGCAAATCCGGGGAGATTTCAAGGAACAATCAACACTAAACAACCATATGAATCCACATAATTGCAGGTTATTTCTTATCAAAGATATTACCTCTCGCAGATGTTCTCCTAGGCTGGGAGTGGGAACAACAGGAGGTTCATCACAAGCTTTATAATTTGTGGTCATGACAGTTTCGATCCCAGTCTGCATATCAATGCACAGATTACCTCTAGACTAAATCTATGTATCCATTACACTGCAATTGTCATTTATCAAAAGATATTACCTGTGGTGCATCTTCATCTTGACTTGCCGGATTATCGAGAGCTTGGCGGCATTAGTAGTCAATTGTGCGGGTTGATGGGTGGTCGTGGTTGGTACAAAGTAGTAGCCTTTGTTTTGTAAATATAATAAGGTGAAACATTAGCACTCAAACAATGATTAAATCCATGATGTTGCTAAAAATTAAGAAGTTTTACTTCCTCTGCCATTGCTCCTTTGTGTAGTTCCATTAGTGTAAGAAACTCTTGTCTCATTTCTTGTTTTGTATTCTGTAGTTGTTGTTGCAGCTGCTCAATTTTTTCCTTGTCGTTCTCCCTCTCAGCAGCTTGACTAGCAAGCTGTTCTTTTTAACTTGTCTAACTCAGCTTGTGTCTCATTATTTTTTTTTGGGCTGCTATCGCTAATGCAGCTTTGCACGAGCTTGCTCCTCAATTCTTTCATTCATCGGTTGGCTTCGGTCGGATACTTCGCCAAGTATCCATGTCCAGACCCTTTCTTGCTCCTGTACCCAGTGGTTTTCCTTGTAGGTTTCGCGCAGAATGTGGCTTTCTTCTACTTTTGAAAGCACAGAACCCTCTGACTCGATTCTCTCATTGATTTTGGCCCAGCTTTTCTCCTAAATTTAATAAGAAAATAATTAGTGTTCATAAATTTTAGTATATATATCTAGTTAGTAATGAACAATGCAGTATTTACATATACTTCCTTAGCATCATCAGAAGACCATCTGCCTTCCTTTGAGCGTGTACTCCTCCAAAGTGCCAAACCATCTGGTTCTTCACCGGTCTCTAGGTCCCTCTAAGGCGAGAAAATTGAACAATATGATTGTTGAAGCAAATATTGAAAGAACAATATTAGGTTCGTTCTAATTACCTGCTCATAACTAACTTGTGAAAATGGTTTCGATCCAGTAAGATGTAGTGTCTTTCGTTTTTGGGAATTGCTAGAGTTTTTGGTGCTAAGTTCCTGATATGAACTCAGAGTTATTAGTTGCATTGAAAAAGAGGCAAACAATAAACACATATATGTCGAGGTCTCGAACCTAGAATTTGTCGGTTCCAAAATACAACACCAAGTAGTGCCACTCAACAATGTCCAAATCTTCTGGCTTATGTCTCATTCTTTGATGATAACTGTTGTATGCCTTGTATGTAGAACTCAATTGAGCTCGCCATCCTTTATAGCGCTGCTTTGCAATCTTCCATATCCTATCCTTCTCCTCATCATTGTTCTCAAGATTCCACCTAATCTGTACAGATGGGATGGCCAAGAAAATTTGAACAATTTTGAAGTTACATGAAATAATTTTATCATATGCTGATCTGAAATTTCTACATACCATTATAGAATGTGCTATTTTGTCTTTAACACTCTGCTTGACATGTGCCCACTTTTGAACTCCAATTAGTGGAGTCCTTTTTCTTGTGAAGTAAACTATTTCATCAATAAATGTGCGTTGGTTAACTCCTACAGGGACCTCCATGCTCGGATGAAAAATCAATGCTAAGTTTGTCAACCCCAAGTTTAAATCTCTTAGCATTTGCCGAGAAACCTTTCATGGTTCCAAGTCCACGCTTTCTCTTGTCGACAACCCCTTCTAAACAATTGATGTTATGAAATTGAACATATGTTATCATTAAGAAACAGCATTTTCATATTATAATATTGTATGAACACTAAGGATTGTTGGATACCTTTTCCGAGAGGCCTTTGGCCTCCGAGCATGAATGGAAACTGCGTTGGGGTTATGCTATTATCACCATTTTCGTCTTCTTCGATTGCCTTCATTATCATGTAAATATGCATCTGCAGACATACAATTAAGTGAAAGCACGTAGTTACAATGGGTTTGGAAAAAAATAGATGATAAAAATACTTGACTTTAAACAACCGGAAAGAAAATCAGATTACTAATATCTTGAAGAATGCCTTCTTTGCCTCGCCCACTTTCGGTATATGTTGCAATAGTAGCTTGCCGGGTGTCATCTTTAAATTCTGCAAGAAGCATTTAGATATTATATATGTATTGTCAATTCTTTGAACATGACCTAAATATTTTGATATATATTTTTTAGTATATTGCTACACGGGTTCTCTTTATCTTGTTTCAGCTCCACGAAGCCACACCTTGTATGCATCAAGATCTTCATCCCGAATTCTTTCTTCACTAACTTTGCCATGGTGCGTAAACTTGATGGGTGTTATTTCACATTGTGCTTGCTCCTCTTCCTGATATTTTGTAATTATAAATCGATATCCTTCTCTTCCCGAAACTTTTGTACCATTCTTAATGCATCATCTTCATAATCTAAAGGCTGCAGACTTGCTATGTTGGAGCCACATCGCTTCTTGTAGTACAAGTAGTCCCTCGAAGAATAACCCATCTTTGTTTTGAAAGATAGCAACTTGATAAAAGTAATGTTTTCCATGGAAATATGCCACATTTACGGTCTGTGGTCCCCGATGAAATCAAAAGTTAATTTCCATTTCTCTGTGGTTTTACGGGCTGCAAAATTATGTGAATGGAAACATATCAATATATACTTCAACATGAGATGAAGTTTCTACTGTCAACAAAGACACTTGCAACCGATGTGAATGTTCAGGCTAGGTAGTGTATATTGGTAATTAGAACAATGATAGGAACAAAATCGTCAAGTCCATCTAGTGTATAATCAACAAAATTGTCCAAATCAAGTTTATGAATCACCGATCATCGATCCTGCATCGATAAATCATCCGATTTGGTACATAATCCACTTTTGATTAGTTCCTAAATATAACTGTACTAAAAATATAAACCGTAACATATCACGGGCCCAAGTCGAATCTGAAATAAATGTTTATTGCTAGATGCAACTGAATTCAAATAATAGGTGGTATGAGGAATACCGGACGTCTGAATTCGAGACATGATGTTTGTAAAAGTACTCTATGGTCTATTACTAATAGTAAAAGGCCGGGGCCGATTTGGCCCTTGAACTCTAAAAAAATAATAGGAGAAACTGATAGTCATAAAGCCATCACCAATTTTTTTAAAGGAGATTTACTCGGCTTATATGAAAGCCAATATAGGGTAGTTCTTACAGAGTGGGATCTCCAATTCAAACAAAAGCACTAAAAGCGTAAAAACGAAAGCCCCACACCACAGAACAAATAAGACCGAAAGGAAATCCCGAAAACCTTCAAGAGCGATAGGAGCGAAACGCATCATAGGCCCTTCAAATTCTATATGAACACTACGTCCGATAGTCATAAGGCCATCACCAATTTTCTAAACATATCAAGAACATCACCTTCTGAAACCTAATTTTGATACGTGGTTACAAAGTGTGTGTACCTGGGTATGTCATTGTCTTCATTAGTGCTTTCATCCCGGCCACGAGGTGTGTCCAATAGATTGGTCTCCGTTTCATGCGAGGCCCGCTTTGGAGACTGTGATGCCGACGACGGATGATCGGGCCGCCTCTTGGATGGAGCGGACGGCGATGCTATCCTAGACGGAGATTGAGGCGGCGTCATTGACGCCATTGCCTCGGTGTGGAGTGGATCGAATTCACCGAGGAGCAGAGGAACCGCGCCCTCCACCGATGAGGTGAGGAAGCGCGCATGACGTAGGGCGCGGCGACGGCTCCCAGATGACGCTGATTTTGGATCTATACAACTGCTTGCTTGAACGTGAAGGCCTCTCCTAGAGGCCGGTGATTAGGTAGGGGATTTGCGGGCCCTTTTTAACGTGGGGAGGGTTTATGCCGCGGAGTTGGGGGCGTCTTGTAGGGGCCAAAATTTTGAGGACGTCGGTGTTGTATGCAAAATCATTTATTAGCTTTTAATTATTTTCATATTGGTAAATTAATTTCCCAAAAAATATTGGTAAATTAATAAAAAATTCTTATTGGTAAACAATGTATAATAAGATAACATTAAATCACACAAGTTTAAATTAAAAAACTTTGATTACATTAATTAATCTTAAGAAAATACATTGATGACATGATATTATTGATGAACATGATATTACCCGACGCGATGGAGACGGATAGACGTGAGGAGTCGAAGGCGACCAAGATGGTGTTGGATGTTATGGAGACGGATAGCAGGCGTGAGGAGTCGGAGGCGGCCAAGATGGTGCTAGGTGTTATGGAGATGGATAGCAGGCACGAGGAGTCGGAGGTGGCCAAGATGGTGCTGGGTGTTATGGAGACGGATAGCAGGCGCGAGGAGTCGGAGGGACCCGGATGGTACCGGAAGCGATGGAGACGGATAGCAGGCATGAGCAGATGAGGCAAGGCGGATGGTGTCAGACGCGATGGAGACATCTAGCAGGCGCGAGGAGTCAGAGGTGACCCGGATGGTGCCGAACGCGGTGGAGACGGATAGCAGGTCGATGGTGCTGGACGCGGTGGAGACGGATAGCAAGCCCGAGGAGTCAGAGGTCACTAGGATGGTGCCGGACGCGATAGAGACAGATAGGAGGCGTGAGGATTCGAAGGGGACCGGGATGGTGCCGGACGCGATGGAGACGGATAGCAGGCCCGAAGAGTCAGAGGCGACCCGAATGGTGACGGACACGAAGACATCTAGTAGGTGTGAGGAGTCGGAGGTGACCAGAATGGTGCCGGACGCGATGGAGACAGATAGCAGGCGTGAGGAGTCGGAGAGGACCTAGATGGTGCCGAACGCGATTGAGACGGATAGCAGGTGTGAGGAGTCGAAGGCGACCCAGATGGTGCCGGATGGAGTCGAGGTGGACAACATAAGGTATGGGCAATGACTGTGAACTCATTCGACACTCGTGCCTTATGACACGGCACTGATTGGTATACAACATGCATTGGCACTCAGGCATACGAATAAAAATTATAATGCCATTTGAATGTACAATTGAAAAGTTTAAAAAAATGCCGCTCAAATAAATGTTTAAACAAATTGAAATTCAAATCAATTGTTTAAACAAAAATAAAAAAAATTGGCACTGCACGAGCCAGCGGCCTGGCCGGGCTCAAACCGACGCGGGAGCCCAGCACAGCCTGCATGGACTAAGCAGGTAGAAGAGTGCATAGGGCAGCAAGAGACATGAGAAGTTCGACCATGCCTGATCACTCTGGATTTTAACTTGTGTTCTCTAACCCTGAGTTGGCGAGGTGGTACTAATCTGGTGTGTAGAGGCAGCATTCGTGAATTGCCTAATATGGTCACCATATTGGGCCGGCCCACTTCGTTGCACAAGTGTAGTAGCCCACACCAGGCCGCCTGCTCCCTCTCCCATTCCCCACCCGTGATTCCCCACCAGAGGCGACAGAGGCAGCGATGGAGTTCCCCCCGGCGGCGACGAAGGCGGCGAAGGAGGCGAGGACCATGAGAAGAGGCAAGCGCGGCCACAGCGCCCGGAACCAAGCGCACAACACGCGCGGTCAGTTCGCCCTGACGCCCGATATCAAAAAATGCAGGTGGAAATATCATCTCAAGCCGACAAAGAGTCTCCCTAATCGAAGCACTCATGCTACGAATGTCCTTTTCGTCCAGTTCCTTAGAACAAAGCGAACTGAAGAACCTACTCAAGTCAATTAATGGGACAACAACTTCTTGAGGCAGAATGTTGCGTAGTACTAATGGTAAAAGTTTCTGGAATATAATATGATAATCATGAGTTTTCAAGCCAGACAACTGGCACCGATTTTCATCCACACATCTCCTGATATTCGAAGCATACCCATCAGGCATCTTAACTTCATGTAGAAATTTGCATAAAAGTTTCTTGTCCTCTTTCTCTAATTTGTACAGAGCAGGTGGCAAAGTAAACTTACCATTCTCGAGCACTGGATGTTGATCCTTCCTTATCCCAAGGTGCTGCATGTCAAGCCGAGCATTCTCATTATCCTTACTTTTACCTTCTATGTCCAGCATGGTGCCCAATATGCTCTCACATATATTTTTCTCAATATGCATCACATCCAAATTGTGCCTAATAAGTAAATTTTTCTAGTAAGGAAGCTGGAAAAAAAAATACTTTTCTTCCTCCAATTGTGCCATCTTTTTTCTTCGTCACGCTGCTTTCTTTTTCTAGACTCAGGACCAAATTTGGCTTGGTCAAAACTTTCATAGTGTTGCAACACCTGTTCGCCGGTCAGAGGTTCTGGAGCCGCCCTGTTTTCTGTCTTATTATTGAAGCTGACCTTGTTTCTACGCCACTTGTGGTCCGAGGGCAAAAAGCGACGACTTCCCATGTAGCAATGCTTCGACCCATGCTTCAACCATAAGTAGTCGGTATCCGTATGGCAGTATGGACAAGCAAACTTGCCCTTTGTACTCCATCCAGAAAGCATTGCATATGCAGGAAAGTCATTAATAGTCCAGAGTAGAAGTGCATGCATAGTAAAATTCTTCCGCTCCTTTGCATCCCAGGTTCTAACACCCTCTTCCCAGAGAACTTTGAGCTCATCAGTTAGAGGCTGCAAATATACATCAACGCTAACACCAGGAGATCTCGCTCCTGGTATGATCATCGACATCATCCAATACGGTTGTTTCAGACACAGCCATGGCGGAAGGTTGTAAGGAATTAAGATCACAGGCCAACAACTATATGAAACATTCAACATACCAAACGGATTGAATCCATCAGATGTTAGACCAAGCCTGGCATTACGAGGATCTAGTGCAAACCATTCATTTGTAGCATCCACATGCTTCCATGCTTTGGAGTTCGCAGGATGTCGCATTTTCCCATCAACGACTAGTTCTTCCTTATGCCAACGCATATATGATGCTCTGGTCTCTGACATATATAATCTTTGGAGACGTGGAATTAGTGGGAAGTATCGTAAGATTTTACGTGGAACACGGTTCTTTGATCCACAGCTACTGCCAGCAGCCTGTGCATTGCCAGACTCCTTCCACCTAGTCTCACCACATACTGGGCAATTATCCAGCTCCGCATTAGCCTCTCTAAATAGCACATAGTCATTATAACATGCATCTATCTTTTCATAGTTTAGACCAAGCTCTTTAACAACCTTGCGTATCTTTTCCATACTATCCGAACGCAGTGGTGCCCTTTAGGAAGAATAAGAAAGAACACCCCAAGTACGAACTCCATGCAAGCATTACTACAACCAAACATGCACTTCATTTGAAACATTTTCACAATGAAAGACACCTGGGTAGCTTCTATGCAGCCTGGAAACAACTCCTTGGCCTCTTCTAACAATTTAAAAAATTTCTTTGCCTTTTCATTTGGCTCTTCCTCATTGATTTCTCCATGTATAGCACCTCTGATCAATGATTTTATCAAGTCATCTGTACCAGCCCTATCACTTGTATCATCATCATTATCACCACCATCAATACTTGAACCTTCACATATACTTTCTTGCTCTCGGATGAAGCTTTCATCAAATCCTTTCCGAAGCAAATGCTTCTGAACCTCAGACCGTTTTAAATATGCCATGGAACGACATGTTGAACATGGACATGGTGCTGTCCCTCCTCTAGAACTGACTCCAAAGGTGCTATCAAGATAATTTTTTAATCCTTGTTGCCACTGATCAGTTGCCTTATCCAACCGCATCCAAGTACTACCCTGATTTGACATACTGTTTCCAACACCTGACAATGAGACACAAAAATAAATAAGACAAAGGTAAAATTTCTAATTGATTTGGTAATAGTGAAACTGAAATTGCTAAGAGCAAGCTACGGTCACATAAACAGCCTAGAATTTTACTAATCCAAAAATAATACACATGTCGTTTATGTGTGCAAAGTTGTTACTGTAGTTCTATCATTATTATTTTTTTGTCTAGCTGCCACAATAAACAATTCAAACGTAACCAGAAAACTGTTGGGCTATGATATAGATTGATTTATAAAAATATAAAATAAATCTAACTCAAAGACCGCAGCCATAAAGAACACTCGTATATTTTGACAACCCCGTTACTACAGCAGCTTCCTAGTCCTACTCCTACGTAGAATCCCTTCTGTTGCAAAGTCCTAAATTCACAATCTAACACATTAGCAACGTTCAGATTTTCTTTAATTACCCAGATTACAGCAGCAGACTGCAGACCTGGGAACGAGTTCCTTCCACTTCCTTTGGCTGATCTCGTGTCTCTCCCCCTTGCGACGATCTTGCTGGACGTGGATCAACCAGCAAAAGCAGTAGCCACCCCCTACAGCAGCAGCCAATGTGACTCAGCAGTGGCCAGCAGACAGAGCAGATAGAAGATGATGAGCACAATACCCAACCTGCAGCTGGGCGTGGTGGCTTGCGTGGAGCCGAGAGGGCGGCTGGCCGGGTAGTGCTCCGTCTGTTGCCTGGTCTGCGCCGCCACAAATTTCCACGATGCCGCCGCTTGCAGCACTACGGCATTGGTTTACAGGTAGTAGGGATGATGTTTTAGAAGGATATGGATACTGTTGGGCTGCGTTGGACACTGCAAATGGACTCCCAGGTGGCCAGGTAAAAGAAAAAAAAACACCGGCCCTGTGACTAGGCACAAAGCCCAGCAGCACCTTTATCACCTCCGACACAGCTGTATTATGTTTGACTATGCCTACACAGCTGCCTGCAATATAGCTAATTAACAAGTTAATTTATGCTTATTTTTAATATTTAATAAATAATTTTCTTAGGGAAATAATACTATCGCTAAATAATTCATACCAGCTAGCTTTTTTGTTACTAACTAGTGGAGATGCACGTGCGACACGCACGTGTCTAAAAATCTTCCTTAATAGTAAAAAAATAACAATCAAATTTCAAAATATAATTATTTTAATTACAAAATCAAATATACCTCACCTGTGGGTCATATTTTGTTAATTTGTCTTCAAATGGATCAGTGCACATGATCAAACGAATCACAAATTTTTTATACAAGCAAAAATATTATTGGGTACCATGCATTCATGATCTTAAATCTCGCAAAATTAATCCTTGGGTGACAATATTTGTTTGGATGTGGACAAAGCTGACCTTAGAAGGAAGTTGTTGTGATACGATACCATCCTGTGCTTCTAGCAACATTTGCTTGATCAATCCTTTGTCTTCCATCATGGCAAGGCAAAAGTAGCTCAATTGAACATATGGACAACAGTAGCCTATGTTGTTTAGAGGAACACATCGAAATTAAGATTGATTTAGTGCAGAACAAAAAATATATATGCTTGAAAAATATAGGCCGGGTACCAACACGTCACTAAGAACACAAGTAGTGTTATTACTTACCCTTATTCTACAACCCGAAACCTTGTAAAATCTACATATACAATGTATAAGTTTGGAAGATATGTGGAAACCGAAACTGCAGGAGCATCATCATGAGCGATTATTCAATCAATCAATGAAAATAATCAGTAAACAATTTTAGGGACAGGTGGCGAAGGAACTCAAGAGGATCAGAGGAGAGGGTGCGCATCGTACCATTGCAGAGGGTGTGGCGGTGGCATGGGAGTCTGATGCTCCTCCTTTGTCCTCCCCGTCTTGCAGCAGCACGGACAAGCAAAGGTAGTGGCAGCGTCATGGACAGGCGGAGGGAGAGCCGATGCGTGCCGTATGCGGAGAGGGTGCGGGGGCATACTGCTGAAGGCTGGGTAGCATCACGCCACAGGCGGAGGGTACGGCGGTGCCTCGTTTGCTCAGTTCGACGATCGTCGTCAGCTCTCCTTGTCTCGGCTGCTGGCGGGCTGGGGATGGCGGATGGTGTCGAACCTGGGGATGGCGGCCTTCAGCGGACCCGTGGCAGATGTATTATTGTTGAAGAAGGGCAGGCGCAAGAGGACTCACGTGTGCTGCTGCTCGTCATCCAGCCACTGTCGTCTGCCCACCGCCGCCGCCACTATCGTATATTTGTATATTCTCTGAACCACAAAGACAACACAGCAAAGCGTACGGCACGCTTGCTTGCCGCCGCTTTTTTAGAACGGGTGCGTGCACGGCGTATTCGTGAAGGCCACGGAAGCTCGGAGGTACGTATTCGATCAGGATTTTCCTATATCATCAATTGGCCGAGGGCATGACATGAGTTTGGCGCGTGTTCATGTTGGACACAGATTGAGATGACACGTGAGGAGATGTGTATACATGTAAGATCTTGGAGACGGACGGCTTGTATAACACGACGTCGAGATCAAACGGTGATTAATGAGGAAGAGTAAGATCTCGAACGTTGGAAGGCTCATATAAGCTGACATCTAGATTAGACGGTTATTATAGAGGGAGAGCCCTCCTCTAAAAAACTCGCTCTTTTATAGTGTGATTTATACTTTCTTAATTTTGTTTCTTAGCTCTTGCATACGTATTCTGTAATTTAGGTTGAATCTTGAACTTGTTACAACTTGGTTTGTTATTTAGTTACGAAATGTAATATTTAAAATATATTTATCTAATGTATCTCCATGCCATTATTTTGTTTTGAAAATAACGTATCCCGTATCATATCCATACCATATCCGATATTCGTATCCGTATGCAGTCAACATAGACCAGGCCTAGCGAACTGAGCATAGCTCAGCTGGTTAGGTTCCTTGTGGTGGAACCTGTCCACCCAGGTTCAAGTCCTAAACTTGACACGGGTGCTCGCATTTCAGCGAGGCGCCTGTGGTAACTTCGTCAATCTCAAGATTTGTGGGTCCAACTCGGTTGTTTGAAGGTCCTTATAGGGTAGGGGGTACGCTTTATAGGGGTGAGTGTGCATTGTGTATGTGAGCGTCTACGCCCCAGAATCGGATCTAAAAAACATACACCGGGCCTAAGTGAGCTCATCACATTTTCCCTAGGCCAAGGCACATGTGGCCCATTAGTGATAATATACCACATCAAAATAATCTTGATCTAATGTGATACAAACCACATATTGCATCAGAGTTTAGCATTATTAGTCCGTTGCAATAGTACTTCCTTATTGCATCCGTTTTCTAAACCAGTGCAATACCACGTACATATTGCATCAAAAAATTAATACTAACGCAACAAAATTTGTCTGATGCAATTATTTCTACCTAGTGCATCCATTATCTAAAATCGATGCAATAGATCATATCTATTGCATCGGCATAAATTACTATCGCATCCAACTTCTTTTCGATGCAATAATGACCCCCTATTGCATCATTTTGAAAAATCGATGCAATAGTAGCCACCTATTGCATCAGATTTCTATTTGATGCAAGGCTACGCGATGCAATAGGGTAAAAATTTAGTAATGTCTCCAGTTAAGTCTAGATCAAGCATCCCTGGTAGCCTCTCTTCTTGTTGATAGAACTCCCCGTCATGCGTGTTTGGGTTCAAGTTGTAATCATCATCGTTTGGGTGAGGTAATTTACCGTGTGGTGATACCTTGTGCAGAATATACCAACCCTGCAGACGTGGGTCGGTTTTGCAAGCATATGGACAATAATAAACTTGCGTGGCTTGTTGAGCCACAATATAGACATCATCTCCTGAATACAATGAATCCTGCCGAGTTTCAACTAGCCCATATTGAGGGGACCTTCTCGATACTACAGGATCAAACCACTGGCATTTGAATATGATAGGATTAAGTGGTTTGGGACCACGGTAATTGAGCTCATATATTTCTTCAACTGTCCCGTAATACTCCTCCTTATCAGTGCCAGGCGTAAATACTCCATTATTCATGGTCCTTGGATTGGGCCGCTTCTGCTCGTACCTTGTTGTGTTAAAGCGGTAACCATTCACATCATAAGCGTTAAATGATGACACCTTATAGTTAAAGCCATTGGCCACCTGTCTTAATTCGGCACTTATAGAGGGATCCCTTTGGCACTTTGCAAACTCAAGGAGGACAGAAATGAAATTAGGCAATTTGGAACGTCAAACTTGGAAGAAGCTAAGTTGGTACCTTTTTTGGAACCATGTAATGAAATTAGGTGAACCGTGTTCAAGAAGGTTCTCTTGTTCACGGTTAGACGGTGGCCTTGAATGATGCCACGTTTCAGCAAAAAATTCCCTATACCGACAAAAAACAAGGTTGTTGGATCCACAAAAGTTATAACGTATGTAACAAGTTCGTTGAGAAGTTACCCCTGATATGTTTCCACTTCGTCAAGTTCAACAACATGTAGATCATGATCTTGCGCCACTCTTCATTGCTCAAGGTCTTTGTGACCGCCTCCACTAGCTCTCCCGCGTGGCCCTTTGAAAAGGCCGAGGGTCGAAGTATTTTCATCATCTCATTGTAACGAGCAACCGGATTATGCAAGCTAGGAAGGTTCTCATTATAGTATGATGTTGTGAAGTTTGACACCTCCTCACGAATGAATGCTTCTGCAATGGAAGCCTCAATCCTGCCTTTGTTTCCACATTTGTTGCGAATAGTCTTTAGGCCTCTCTCGATTGGAAAGTGTTGACGGTGGATAACGTCAATATTTATTAGAACTTTAGACATGAAAGGATACATGAATACACATTAGTCTAGGGTTTTAACTGACAATTTCCACGAGTTTTGCATATTCTATATTTTCCAGAGATTATTCTAGAAAAGCATAAAAGAGGGATTAGAGTGCATAATTATCACGAAACTTATCCGCGTCGAAAAATATCGTCATCAGGCTCAGGAAACATCTAGAAGACACCCGAAGCAGCAGGACCCACAGGGGAGTCCAGGTGGGGCCGGCCCCACCCTGGCGCCGGTCGGCGCCCCCCTGTGGCATCTGGCCACAGCCTTTTGGAGTCTTCCTCCCACGCTTCCTTGGCACCCAAGCAGAGCATCCCTACATCGATCTAAGGTCGCTTTGATCCAACGGTGCACACAACATGAAGACGCGGATCGATGACGTGGCGGTTCCTTGCCCCCTACTCCACCTCGGCCTATATAATGACGCCCCAAGGCCCTTTCTAGAGGCATTCTACACCCCGGTGCTTCATATTCTCTACATAATTAGGGTTAGGGTCCCTCTAGTTGATCTAGTTCTAGTTCATCTAAATATAGCAATTAGAAGAGACTAGTTCTTCTAGATCTAGTCTTGTTTAGAGATTAGAGAGACTGAGTAGAGGAGTAGAGATTCTGGAGGAGTTCCATCCTGTCGGTGCTTCTTCGTGGCTGTATTCTTCTGGATTCAGCTCCCTCGTCCGGAGCTGCGTTCTGAGGTACTTTTGTATTCATCATTCCGATTCAAGTAAGCAGTTGTTCTTATTTGTTCTTAAGTTCACAGCTCATATTGAGAGCTTTGATCTTGGTCATTACTTGGTTGAAGTAGTATTTCGTAGTGTAGGCGTGGTGCCTAGGCTAGGTTTACTTGTGGATGTCCCCTGATTAGCCGGATAGTGGTAGCTCGCGAAGGTGACTTTATAGCTTCGTTGAATCCTCTGTAGTCCACTTCCCGTTGATAGGACTGATAGGCTTATGGGTGCTTGGTAGGAGATTACTCTGTTTCTTCTCCTATTCGGGTTACTTGCCCAGTTAGAACGGTATTATACAAAGCTTACCTGTTGTCAGGACTAGAGTTCAATAGCTATTTCCTCTTTCTTAATATTATCTAGCCTAATTGTAGGGTTAAGTCTATAGACTTTATCATCATCACAACTGTTCTTTGTGGATACGATATTTAAAACCTTCGGGTAAAATGTGACACTGGTATGATATCTGTGCGCTATGGATAATTCTACTTAAAACTTATTTAATAGAGTGCGCTTAATTTATACCAACAAGTATTTTTTGGCGCCGTTGCTTCGGGAACGGTATGTTGATTTTGATTTAGTTTAGCTTAATCTTGTATTATACTTTTATCTTTTCTTATTTTATCCTATTCTCTTCATTATTTTTGTGTTCATCCTTATGGATGCTTTTAATTCTATTCCTATCTGTCGTTATGGCATGCGCGAAAGCTTTAGACCACCAAAATCTATAGAATCTATCATAAAACCTGGCTATGAGCTGTGCCCATGTCTAATTAATATGATTCGAGATAACTTATCACCCGAACTGTACACAGAAGTCTTGGTAGCTAAAACACAATCATTTTATTCCTAAGATTTAGCTATCGATCCTAAACCTTTGAAATTCCATTTCGATGATTTAGACTTCCAATTAGCTAAGATGCTCGTAAATCAATACACAGAAGGGCATCTTGGGAAAAGTGTCGTCAACTTCCTTTCCCTCCTGAAAGACACTGGAAAGAGTTCAAGAATGGCATGTCGAGTGAACCCATCTCTAAACCCATCCTTGACCCCAATGAATCTTTTTATGCTCTTTCTATTAAACTTCATAATGACCCTAAAAATCCATCAAGACATCCCAAGAATAAAAGTCATGAAGATTATAGGAATACCCAAGAAGAGCAATGACAATGGCAGAACTACGTAGAACATACTAGAAATACATATGCTATTGTAAAAGAATGGATGGAAGAGGACAAAGCTTTAGCACTAGCATCTAAACTTGGTTCAAATTCAAATGGTGAACTTAAATCAATTTTTTAATAAGCAGAACTCACCCAAGTTTAGAGAAAGCTTTAGATGAGACCAACCTTGGAGACATCGATTCATGGGAAATCCTAGAAAATAAAACATCCAATAAGTGTCATAGGCATGAAATAATACAGACAAACTTGTTGCCTAAAAACATCCATGAAGAAACACCTTTGGAGTTTGAAAAGGGAGATCACATCGATGAGCAGAGGAATTATCTCATTAACACTTTATCAAATCCATGCTCATATGAGAAATCTCCTGGATCAATTAGTCTCTATAACATTACCCTACACGAGATTTTCAACCCCCTCATTCTACCTGTTCATAAAATCATTGAAAGGGTGGTTGTAGATGCATATGTTTATCATAAATATTATAGATCTCATTGTAATCTTGATATAGGTGCACAAAGGCTAATGTTCTAAAGGAAGCTCCTTCACCAACTAGATAATTAGAAGGTTTTCCAAGAACAACCTTGTGTCCTAAAATAACCACTCTTAAAAATAACATGAGTTTGCACCTTTTGCTGTAATACCCTTGTGAATTGAGCATAGAGTTATAATTATCAAAATATTCTCTTGGGTATTTTTGTCACTAACCATTCTAGGTTTGAAGTAAATGATTGATGGCAGCACCAGGTATGTCAAAACAACCATCATGCAACTTTGAATTACATCCACTCAAGCTTACATTTACTTTGCAAAATTCAAGCTTGGGGGAATGTGCTTACTTGAAGAATCTTAAATCATGTTGCTAATAATGGTTATCTCTACCTTTGTAATTCATGCTGAAAATATTGCATAATAATCATACTTTTTCATCTCTATCTTAATAAAATCTCTATAAGTGCTTTCATGTTACCTTTGTCTGCTATAGTAAGTTTTGGTTTGAAAGTACTCCATGGGTACTTTCATAGGCTTTTTAAATTAAGCGTGGTGCTTAGGTTAAATAGCCTTCCTTAACCAAAATTAGACATGGAGTTTAGCTTGGTTATTGAACTAAAAATTATTGTAGTAGACATTGGATATTTTGTAGACTAACCCCGCAGAAAAACTTTCAATTTAACTTGGGTAAGTCATGAGATAAATTCAAATCAGAGATGAAGTAAGGTACATCATGAATTTCAATAACTTTATAGAAGAAGACACAACTCATTCATCATGGATGGAGGAATTGTGAGTATTAATAGTTCATTCACGTTATCTTCTAATGCAAGTTACTTTGCCTCAAGCCATGCCTGTATAAAACATGATCTATGCTAAAAAATATCAATACTAACTTTTCATTAGCATAGACAGAACAAAATAAAATACTGGACAAGCAACCTGTGTTTAAAATTTATATACTCCTTCGGGTATGTGTTGTCCACTAATCTATTGCAGGCATAATAATGACTAGAGTGAAAAGAGTCAAAAGATCAAAGAAGCAAAAGATGGCAAAAGAATGAGTGCAACAGAGGAGACAAGATGTCCATGAACAAATCAAGATGCAAGAGGAAGGACCACCAGTCATTTACCCTTCATCACTTAGTGCCATCACGCTCTAATAATGAAGGTAATATTGTAAGGTAAGTGGTCACTGCTCTTCTCTTGATCTTGGTGTGCACATAAATTAAAACACAAACATATTAGAGTTACAACTTAAATTGATTAACCTAATTAACTCAATATGATCTGTCTTTTAAGATTGTTCATGGCACCGTTCTCTTAATCTCAGTCTTAACCAAACAAGTTAAAATATTGTATTCAATCTTAGGAAGACGATAATTATACTCATATGAAAATTTACATATAGATAGACAATCCTTCCATTGGTTAAGCAATTTCAGTCTTTTCTGCCATGTAAACTTAAATGCAACATTCAATGCTTAAGCTTTTGATCTTACCACTTATGTCATAAATAAACAAATCATGTAACACCAACTTTATCTTGTTCAAAGTGGCTAAGGATAGAGAAAAAATAAATAAAGGGATAAATTTGGTTCTGTTGGTGTTTTTCACCAGCAGAGCCCATGCACTTGATCTCTACCTTGGTTTTGCAAACAGGACAACGCATCGAGCAAAGTTTATTAATTCTACAAGTGAAAGTTCTGTGAACATGCACACTGAGCAAGATACTGCCAGCTACTATTAAAGCTCTACTTCAACCTATGGGCCAAACCAAAGAACAAAAGTGATATCACTAGAGGTATGCAACCATCAAGACCTCCATCTCTCAAGATGGAGAGATACACAAGGGTGAAAGAAGAAGTTCTGTTGGTAAACTTAAAATTCCATACCCTTACCATAAGATAATATGGTAGTTATCTAGTTAATTTGTATTCCTATCTACATTAATAATTTTTCCATAGCATATCCATCTTTATGCATATTAAAAAAAATAATAATAATATCAAATAAATAAATAATAATATTTAAATAAATTTATTTACTTCATTCATAAAAATTTAAAGTCCCACGTGAATAAACTTGTGGTAACCCTGTAGGAATATTTACTGTGGTGGTATAAAAAATATAATAATAGCTCCTGTATTTAATTTCTTGCATTATAAAAATCCTAAACCCCATAAGAATAAATATTCTCTGTGGTGGCATAAAAATACAACTATATAATACACACATATTTCATTTCTACATAATTAAACTAGAAAATCCTAAAAAGAGAATCCTGCTAGAACTTGTCAATTTGAAATCAACTCATAAGAATAATCAATTACTTATTGGCTGATCGCTAACCTCTTATTAAATTCGAGCCTCGAGTTTTGGTTTTCTTGTTGGAGTACAACTATGCAGGAACAACATTATAACAAGGAGAGAGTCTATTAGTGGCACCTACCAGAAGCGCTGCTGGTTAGCTCACTCTAAAGATCATCAACACCAAGTATTGCAAACATCTAGCTTGGGGAAAGAGCATCCCCTAGTTATCAGGTAACTATACCTAGATGATTATCGAGTCTATTTTATATATTCATAAAATACTAAAAATATATAGGCACATGAAGGTCCATATCTTTAGAGTCTTATGAGTCCAATAGAAGTAAAAAGATAAATAATAAATTAAAATCAAAAACAAAATACTTATCTATATATTAAGGTGTGATCATAGAGTGTGTCTAGTTAGTAAAAGTTAAATAAAAACTAGAGAACATTAAAATTTTGTCTTGGAGATGATGAATAGTTGCTCTACAGTAATTCCTTTCAAGTGCCTAGTTTTCAACCATAAATTCTTCTGAGTTTTGGACATGACTACTTTGATATAAGAATTTACTCTGAACCTGAAACTTGTGGAGGCATATGCTTGAGCTAAGTCTAGATAATTGATTGATATGATACATGAAGGTCTAAGCTGCTATTTATCTTATTCCTAGCATTACTAAGTTCTGAAGATTTATTTTAAAAACCTAAAATCTTATATGATGAGCTCTTGTATGATAAAGTTTGAATTCCTACCAAAGCCATATAATACATTTAGAGTTAGGAAAACCTTTGCGCATTCATGCTGCTTGCTTTACATTGAGTTTAGTCAATCTTTGTTGTATACCTTATGAGAGGCTTGTCATGCTTTTAAAATCAAGATCACTTCCGCACTCCACCCATATATGCATTACTCCTACTCTGGGATGTAAGCGCAGTCATTTCCACTTTCATCCAGATCCACCTTAAAAATATTTTTCTCCTACACTAGGAGTAAACACCCAAAAATATACCCTATAGGACAGCCCTCATTTAATTGCTCTAATTTTTTATCATTATCTCCCCAATTATTTATATTCAAAGGATGCATGTGGCTATGCAAAAAGTATTGAAAAAGAAGAGTAGAAGAAAAAGGGGAGTAAAAGATGGACAAGTATCTAACAATTAAAACAATAGGTACATAGATGTCCGCCTCCCAGATTAAAAAAAAGAAGAAGAAGAGAAAGAAAGAGAGAATAAAGATAGCCCATGTTTTCCCGCGAAAAGTTCTAAGGAGGGAGTTATCTTCAAAGAGCAAAAGTAGAATTAGTATTAGCCACTAAATACCATATATACACCTATCCACCATATTTCATACACATGCACATCTTGATTTGATCGTATGCCTCGATTCTCTGTGGATCCATTGTTTGACTTTACAACATATGAATTGCAAGTATGCTCATCCTTGTTATTGCCACTCCTATAAGCTCCACTATAAATCCTTAGTTGTAGGAAGGCATAACATCATTAATGCCTCAGTGAGATCCATAAATACCATATATAATAAGAGACTTGAGGGTATCATACAATTAAGCTCTGAGTTTTATTTTAAAAATTTATAAAACTCTAGAATATTGGTACTATGAACAATTTGAGACATAGTGCTTGACTTGATTGTTCTATCTTTTGATTGCTCAAGATTTATGCAAAAGCTGAAAAGCCCTATAGTTAAAGGTAAAATGGGTAAGTTTGAAAGTTAGAGCAGTTTTGTCTAAACCGGAGGAAAATTTATGTTTAAAAGCAAATGTGCTTAAAAGAAATAAACGTATTGCAGCAAATCCTGATCCAAATATTTTAATAATTAGGCTTAGGTTGTTTGCCAAGGGACTGGCAAAAGGTAAGCTTGGGGGAGTTGTTGACGGTGGATAACCTCAATATTTATTAGAACTTTAGACATGAAAGGATACATGAATACACATTAGTCTAGGGTTTTAACTGACAATTTCCACGAGTTTTGCATATTCTATATTTTCTAGGGATTATTCCAGAAAAGCATAAAAGAGGGATTAGAGTGCATAATTATCATGAAACTTATCCGCGTCGGAAAATATCGTCAATCGGGCTCGGGAAACATCTAGAAGACACCGAAGCGGCGGGGACCCACGAGGGGAGTCCAGTGGGGCCGGCCGGCCCCACCTTTCGCCGGTCGGCGCCCCCCGTGGCATCTGGCCGCCGCCTTACGGAGTCTTCCTCCCACGCTTTCCTTGGCACCCAAGCAGAGCATCCCTATGTCGATCTAAGGTCGGTTTGATCCGACGGTGCACACAACATGAAGACGCGGATTGATGATGTGGCGGTTTCTTGCCCCCTACTCCACCTCGGCCTATATAATGACGCCCCAAGGCCCTTCCTAGAGGCATTCTACACCCCGGTGCTTCATATTCTCTACATAATTAGGGTTAGGGTCCCTCTAGTTGATCTAGTTCTAGTTTGTCTAGTTCTAGTTCATCTAGATGTAGCAATTAGGAGAGACTTGTTCTTCTAGATCTAGTCTTGTTTAGAGATTAGAGAGATTGAGTAGAGGAGTAGAGATTCTGGAGGAGTTCCGGCCTGTCGGTGCTTCTTCGTGGCTTATTCTTCTGGATTCAGCTCCCTCGCCCGGAGCTGCGTTCTGAGATACTTTTGTATTCATCATTCCGATTCAAGTAAGCAGTTGTTCTTATTTGTTCTTAAGTTCACAGCTCATATTGAGAGCTTTGATCTTGGTCATTACTTGGTTGAAATAGTATTTTATAGTGTAGGCGTGGTGCCTAGGCTAGGTTTACTTGTGGATGTCCCCTGATTAGCCGGATAGTGGTAGCTCGCGAAGGTGACTTTATAGTTTCGTTGAATCCTCTGTAGTCCACTTCTCGTTGATAGGACTGATAGGCTTATAGGTGCTTGGTAGGAGATTACTCTATTTCTTCTCCTATTCGGGTTACTTGCCCAGTTAGAACGGTATTATACAAAGCTTACCGGTTGTCAGAACTAGAGTTCAATAGCTATTTCCTATTTCTTGATATTATCTAGCCTAATTGTAGGGTTAAGTCTATAGACTTTGTCATCATCACAACTGTTCCCTGTGGATACGATATTTAAAACCTCCGGGTAAAATGTGACACTTGTATGATATCTGTGCGCTTGCGGATAATCCTACTTAAAACTTATTTAATAGAGTGCAGTTAATTTATACCAACAGAAAGCACCAACGGTATTGCACGGGCCCCCACATTCGTGCCTCGGCTGGGAGGTGCAAAGTCAAATGTTGCATCGACAAGAAAAAGCCAGGTGGAAAGATCTTCTCTAACTTATAGAGCAACAGAGGTGCCGCCTTTTCCAACTCAGCAACCACTGTCATAGATAGTTCCTTGGCACAAAGCTGACGGAAGAAAAAGCTCAACTCTGCCAGCACCTTCCATATGTGGTCAGGGACGTAGCCTCGAACCATCGACGGAAGAAGACGCTCAATCCATATGTGGAAGTCATGACTTTTCATCCCTAAGACTCGGCAAGTAGCTGGGTTCACACCCCTTCTAAGATTCGCTGCATACCCATCAGAGAACATTAACGTCTGCATCCATTCTATCACTTCCCTCCTCTGATCCTTATCTAAGACGTAATCAGCCTTTGGCCTTTTCCATGGTTTGCCATCTCTTGGAGGCAGCATCACTAGCTTTGGTCTATCACATAGTGTTGCGAGGTCTACTCTGGCCTTAGGGTTGTCCTTTGTCTTCTCAGGAATGTCCATGAGTGTTGCCCAAAGTGCTTTGGCTATATTCTTCTCCGTGTGCATTACATCTATGTTATGTGAAAGGAGAAGGTCATCAAAATAGGGAAGTCTCTCTAATCCCGACTTATGAGTCCACATATGTTCCACACCATAGCCCACAAAGCAGTTTTTCTTTGGATTATCTTTCTTTCCGTTACGCTTATTTGGACTATCTTTCTTTGGATTGACCATGAGAGCATCTATTTGAGCATGAATCTAGGACATGGTCATCGTCTGAGGTGCAGGGTCGGTCACCTTGACACCTTTCATGAAGTTCTTGGTGTCTTATCTGAATGCATGGTCAAGAGGGAGGAACTGTCGATGCTTGTCGAACGACAAAAACTTGCCTCCCTTCTTCAACCAAATGAACTCTACAGTTGCCTTGCATATCGGGCATGGGAACCTCCCCTGGATACACCATGCGGCGAATATCCCATATGCCATGAAGTCATGCATAGAGTACTGGTACCAAACATACATTCTGAAGTTCTTCTTTGTAGCTCGGTCATAAGTCCATACGCCATGATTCCAAGCACTAATCAATTCATCATAAACAGGCTCCATATACACACCAATTTTGTGTCCCGAGTGTCCAGGAATTATCAACGTCAAGAACATGGTTTCCCGTTGAAGTAGGACCCCGGGTGGGAGATTGAGCGGGATAGCAAAAACAGGGCCAACAAGAGTAGGGGGCCGCCATCATTCCATAAGGATTGATCCCATCCGTTGCCAGTGCAACACGTACATTACGGGCCTCAGTAGCTTTGTCAGAATGCTTGCTATTAAAGTATTGCCATGCTTCACCATCGGCTGGATGTACCATCTTGTTAGAATTGTATCGAATACCATTCTTGTGCCATGTCATCTGTTTCGTGGACTCCTCAGACATGAATAGTCGTTGGAGCCTCGGTATGATCGGAAGGTGTCATAGGACCTTCATGGGGACCTCACTCTGCTGTTTTTGGCCATGACCATTGTCTACCTCCACATACCTAGAGGATTTACACTTTCTGACAGTACTTTGCATCCTTGTGTTCTTTCCTAAATAGGACACAACCGTTTGGACAACAATGTATATGCTCATATGGCATCTTCAGTGCCCGCAGGAGTCTCGTTGACTCGTACAAGATGTTCGGCAAATGATGACCCTCAGGAAGCAGGCCCCCAGTCACTGCCAACATAGAATCGAAGCAAGCTCGACTCATGTTGTACTAGGGCTTCAACCCCATTAGGTGCCCAATGGCATCTAGTTGAGAAACCGTTGTCCTGTCATGTAGGAGCTTCTGTGCCGATTCCAACATGGCGTAGAACGCCTTTGCAGTTGGCTCTAGCTCCTCCTCATCCTCCTCTGCCTCCGTAGGTCTTTCAGTGAACGTTGCATCGTGAAAGTCACCTAACCATTCTACTACCCCACCATCACCATCAAATGCCTCCGAAGCGTGGTCTGACGACCTCCTCTCTAGTACGCCGGGCTTCACCATGGTACACCCACCGGGTATAGTTTGGCGTGAATCCATACTTGCAAAGATGCTCTCCCATGACTTTCTTTGTTTTTCTTTTCTTGTTTTCACATTGGCTATAGGGACAGAACGTGTCTCTTGCTCCATTAGCTGACTTGCCAAATGCTTGATCCAAGAAACCCTCGGTCTTAGCCATCCATTCCGGGGTGATTTGAGCCTGACTTGGGCGTCCCGTGTACATCCATTCACGGTTATCCATCCTCTAGCATATACACATAATGCAGTAATATATCCATCAAAAAATTTGGTGGGTGGTCCAAAAAAGTGGACAATCCAAAACAGATACGGTCATAGATATGCAAATAAGATCCGCATGCCTCCAACCGTATTTGTTTCGGACGGAAGACGCATAACTGGGCTACACCGATCTATGTATGACAACGGTAAGGACGAGATGTTAATTATACCTAGGGTGGCGATGGAGACAGGCTAGCGGCGCAGTGGCAAGTCGGTGCAGCACTGACGAAGATGATCAGGGTCGCCTGAAGACGATCAGGGTCGCCTAGGTACTCCGGGTCCCCTCCGACAGGTCCTGCTCTATAAAAGGAGAAACACAACACTATAAGTTGAAAATTTCACCAGCACCTCCCCTATACGGGGAGGTTTCTAAAACCTGCAAGGAAAATATTGGCACGAAGGCCGACAACCACAGTTTCGGCACGATGGCCCACAATTCGGTACGGTATCATAAAAATTGCCTCAAAATTTGGTACACAACTACTAAATAGCATAATAAGTCTTAGATTGAGATACAAATAGTTTGAATAGCAACAAATAGTTTAGAATATGCATGATATAAACTTGATCAAATAAGATTACAATACTACTTTATGGGCCTACGCTTTCTAATGGACATGAAAGTCTTAGTTCAGAATATGCTTCAAAAGTAAAATATCTCCTACATTTCAATGTCTCCATCTCTCTTCATACTTCACAAATCCTACATCAATTGAACTAATTTGAGGAGAAATTGGACAGCAAATAACTACAAAAATTAGATCAGAGGGAAGTTAGCCAGTTAGGGTTAAGAGATTTGGGGGGAAATTGATTCGGTGGTAATACCTTTGCTTCAGCAGGGAGAAGTACTGAGGGATGGAACGTTGGTCGCCGGAGATGCGCCGCAGAGCCACAGAGGCAGATTGAGAGTGGAGGAGAGCCAAGCGCTGGGGCCGGGGCAGCCGCAGCAGCCCGCGCGCTCTTGTAGTCGGTAGCGCGGGCGTCCGTGGGGCGGGTGGGGGTGGCGGCGGCGGCCGGCGGGGGCTGCGTGGCCACTCTCCCGCCGCGAACTTCGCGGAGGAGAGGAGCCGCCGATGGGGATGACGAGCGACACGGAGAGAAACAGGCTCAGTTCATTTTTTTATTTTTTTTCCGAGGGATACGTCTATTGTTGGGCCGAGCTTAGGGTATGCCTCGCGCGCGGAAAGTTTGCGCAAAATGTGCCTACCGGTAGTACCGGTTACTCACCGGTACTACCTGTAACAACCCGGATTTTTCCGAAAGCAAAAAATGCGAACTTTTAAAATTTTTCCTGCAATCATGTGTATCATGTAGATGCTAGGTCAACCTAGGTCAAACGGAAGGAAGATCCTACACCGATCGTTGCATACATATAGTATTGTTTGTAGGAATACGCCGGTGTTTTCGAGTCGGATCCCGACTCTATGTCTGTCGGAGTTTGGAGAGCACAAAGTCATAGCAAATCCCTCTATAAATTTCCTTTCGAGATCTTCGTAAACTATGCTACATCTCTCCTTTAATCTTACCCTTAAGCCCGTAACGTAATCCCTCTCGTAAACCCTAGCCAAATAAACCCTTAGTGAAAATAGAAAAAGCCTTCACCTCTACATGGGCCTAAGGACATCAGCCAGCCCACCTTTCCCCCTCTCCTCCTCCTGACCGGCCTGCTACTCCCCTCTCCCGCAAGACGTGGCAAAGGCCCAGCTCACCCCCCCCCTTTGGCCCACACCGCCCATAAGGAAACCCTAGAACGGCGCCACGCGTCCGCCACCATCCATCCCATGCCCCCCGCCCTGCCATGGATGGGCGCCACGCGTCCCGGCCATCCCATCGACGGCACGGACGCCGAGAATGGGAGCCTAAACCCTAGAACGCCGCTATAAAGGGCGTAGCTGCCGCCTTCTTCATCCATTTTCCCCACCTGCGCGGCCGCCATCTTCCTTCCCTCTTCTTCTTCTCGCGCCCACGCAGCCAGCCGCCAAGCCCTTGCCGCGCGCACACCACGCCGCAGCCGACCGCCCGAAAGCTGCTCGCCATGCCCGCCGGCATCGGCCGCCGTGCCCAGATGTCGCAGTGCGCGCGAGGGCGCGCCCGCCACGATGTCGCCGGCTGGCGACACCCACGACGTCCGGGCTCCGCGCTCCACCAACCTCTGCGCCATGGCAAGCCATGGTCGAGCGCGCCGAGCCGGCCCGCGGCCGATCCGCCTCGTCGCCACGCCGGCGTCCGCGGCGCCTTGACTATGCTGCACCTCGGCGGCGGCCGCTCCACCACGCTGCCTCGCCGTTCGCTGCGCTGCACCGGCTGCCATCCACCTCTCCAGCCGAGCCCGCGCCGAACGCGCCCGCGCTGGAAACGCAGCCGTGATTCCAGGAGCTGCGGGCGGACGCGACCCCCAGCACCAGCGCCCCGTTGCGTTGTCACCGCGCGCGCCAGCACCACTGCGTCGACCGGAACGCCTCGATGCCATCCAGCACCGGCTACGTTCCACCTCGTCAACACGCCATCACGACGATGTTGAGCTGGAGCACCGCCACGAGCACCATGCGCGGCCCCTACCTCTCCTGGACCCCTGCCGCAGCTGCCGGTGAGCAAGCAGCGCCAAACCGACCCTATCTCCTACCTCCACTGGACCTATCAACATTAGTATCTGAGACTGGCCTTCGTGCCGCATTCTACACTTGCAGGAAGTCCATCGGAGCTCCGCTGCCCTCCGGGCCACCTGTCTGCTGCGCCCTAGCCTGCAACAGCTCACTCCGGCCAACCACAACCAAGCACCCACGGCCACCAGCAGCTGGCTGCAGCCTGCCCCGGCCAGCCACAGCAGGCTGCTGGCCACCAGCGGCTGGCCATGGCCGGCCAGAGCTAGCTGCAGGAAGCCAGGACTGGCCAAAGTTGGCCACAAGTGGCTACCGCTGGCCAGGACCTCCACGGTACCCCGACGCACCTCCATGAAGCCCGTCGGATACTCGACGTTCCCCGGCCGCGACCTCGGGCTGCCACCGCGACTCCGCCGCGCCTCGCCGAACTACTCCACCGTCGGTGAGCACCCGAAACGACGTGACCGGCCTTCGTGCCATTGCCAAACGGACACACTAGCACACACGCACGTGGCGGCCCTAGCCAAATGGATCCACGGCGTCTCCGACGCCGGGGAGGACATGCCGCCCTGACCCCGATGTGAGCCCCGGAACTCTGGACACTTAGCCGTAGCTTGGACCTCGTAGTACGGTGCTACTCATCTTGCACTGCAGGAATGTCCCCCTTCGGTTGCTTTAGCGGATCTGTGGAAACCCTAGCTTGTTGCCATCGCTCCGGCCACCTTGAGATGCGAGGATGGGCCGTCGAGGGTCCCTGTGACCTTGTCCATTGCAAGCCGTGACCCCCTGGACCCCCCTTAATCTCTCTTTTACGTTCTATATACACGTCGATACTGTTGTACCCACTCCTGATGACCACGTTGTATATGTATCTTTGTAATACAGGACCCATCCATCATAATGCTATGGAATTGTGCTACTCCAGTCTTTTTGAGTTGTTGTCTCTTATCGTGTTGTTGGATCTTATTGTTGGTTGTTGTGCTCTTCGGTCGTGTTGTTGGATCTTATTGTTGGTTGTTGTAACTCGAGCCCCTGTAGTATAATTGAGACCGTCTCGCCATGACCATGGAGCTATGCCTCCCTTTTGCCTTTTATCTGCTTTTCGTGCATAAACCCTCGTATGATTGTACCTCGTATGACCATCGCGGTTCTTTGATTCTCACGGTGGGTGGAATTTGCCTTAGTGCCGGTGCACCTAGGTCGGTGGGTGGTTTGCGCACTTGTGATCTTTATTATGTTGCTTCCTTCCGATGCCCTATCTAACACCGTAGCGAAAGCATTGGAAGTAGACCCCCGCTCTTTGAGTTGTTCTTGCCTTACTTCTCCTGATAGCCCGATCTGTTCGATACCATCTTGTTCGTGGCGAATGGATCAAAGATCGGACTATTTCTCTTTAGTTAGCAAGGCTATGGTCGATGTCATGCCCCGGACCGTGAGAGTTGACCCGATCGACCGAGTGAAACCATCTTCGCTGGAGATGTGACCGAGAACATGACATGGATGTGCCTTGCTAGCCCCTTGTCTCTCGGTTCCCGACGTTACTGTGTCGTGTGGATCGAGTGGACTCATAGCTGATCTGCTATTTATTTGCACCGACCACTTCTACTACCACTGGATACCATGGTGGGACAGTTGAAGTACATTAGAGCCAAGTCACAATAGTATTGATAGTTCTTGTTTACTTCTTACGTTGAATTGTGACTTGTCGGGTAAAGGCTACAAGAGCCGAACCCTGTTGTTCTTCCTTTCTCCCTTGCTGGGCCTGTCCTCGATTCCCGTCAACTCCGTGGCGCTCGGATCGAGAGACCATGAGCCGTGGTGTTTGCTAATGATAAGCTTTGGGTTAAACCATTTATACTTAAAGCCATACTAGCTTGGCCAACCAGCTTATGCATAGCAAACCACCACTCTTGCTTCTTTGGCTTGAGGATTCGGACATCCGTCGAGAGGGCTAACTCGTGTACCTTTTAATGTCTTTGGTGATAATGGATCTTCCCATGTCTTGTCGTCCTTTCAAGTATTGTGTGCTCTCTTGTCTTGCGTGTCGTTTCGTGGAGTAGCTGCTACGTGATCAACAACACTCGAACCGGGACCCGTTGGAGGAAGAGAACGTGGATGACGAAAGGACCTGAGGAAACCCCGTTGACTGACTACCCCAACGGATGGAGAATTGTACCACTACTTCCACGACATCGCAGGTGTCATGGCAGCACCCTCTTTTAGAGAATCCTATTAGACATTGTATAATATTTAGAACTGCTAGTGCTTTATATTTATTCCTTTGCTATATCTGAATGCATGCTATTGCCTGAGCCTTTATCACTTGATTGCAACCCCTCTACCATGTCACCCAGCTTTGTGCTCACGCTCACTTACTTATATCTACCTGTCTACTTGCTTGCATTTATATCACCATACTTACTTTAACTCCACTTGCATTGTATCTATGATGTAATGTTGGTGGTGAACCCTAGGGTATGGTTTGGCTTGGGATGCCAGACTTGGTGGATGGTGAGTGTGCTGTGTGAGTCTTAGGTGCGTGGAGGGTGAGGGTTGTGTCGACCGAGCTAGGATATATGACGAGCTTTAGGCGAGTCTTGCCGTGTGATGTGACCTGGGCATCCTATGAGATGATGAATACCTGTGGCGGGTATATGTGATGTGATGTGTGAGGTGGGATCCTGGGTGTGAACCTGTTGAGAGGTGGAGCCTAGGACAGGGGTGCTGTGGTGGCACGTAAAATGGTAAACCTGATGAAGATGTCCAGCTTGGTCAGCCCTAAGGACTTACTAGTACTTAGACTCACCGGGAATCCTTGCATACCACTCGCTCTCTTGTAATGGGAGAGACGGTTGGACTACTTGGTATGAGTGATGCCATTACTGCTAGGTTGTGAGGTGATAGGGTGGGTGGTAGGATGAGAGTTGCCCATACCATCCTAGATGCTGGTACCACTTGGAGGGCCCGGTACTATGCTTTCCCAGTCTCAGCTATGCCCGAGAGGTTATCCGGAGGTTCCCCAGGGGCTGAGTGGTAAGATGGCATCAGTCTATCAAGCAAGCAGCCAGAATTTGCCTAGACTAAGGCCTGGTTGAGGATGGCTATCTTGTGGGTATGTGAAACCTCTGCAGAGTGTTATGGTTGATCGATCGATACATAAGCTGACTTGTCGGTTATGGACCTTTTCTGGGACCTGCTTCACTAGATAGGAGATGAGTCTTCTTTTCTCCCCCGTGTTGTGAGATAGAGCTGATCGAGGACCGTTGAGGCAGGCCGAGCGGGAGTTGGCCTGTCGACACGAGTGAGATGAGATGTGGAGGAAGAGGTGGATGGGTTGGGATGGATGGATGAGGTGATGGATGGATGTGTGGATATGTGTGGTTGGAAATGTGTTAAAACTTGATAAACTATTATATTATTTACTACTTGATGTTACTTTGCATTGCGCTAAGGATGCAAACCACAGTCAAATATTAGGATCGTCAGATCCCTTGTTTTATCTTTCCACTAAAGCTCATCGGTGTTGACCATGGCCTGCACACATCTGGCGATGTGCAGATTTGCTGCTTCTCAGAGATGTCAAATAGTGAAGGGTTAGGAGGTCTCATGCCTGCGCTCAAGTTTGGTTCGGAAGATGGAATCTACGCCGCTCACACTACTCTGATGATACCCGTGAAGGAGGAGCCTTCATCCGATGACTTGCTTCCGCCGACTCTGATGACGATTAGATATGCTTCCGCTAGAATTACTCTGTAATAGGTGTGTTCTTAGTTGATGTAATAGCTTGTAATCTTGTAATCTTACGATATATGACTGTGATATCCACTGATATATAATAATGTGATAGAATCATTATTTGGTTTTATCACATTATAGCTCATTCTGTGGATTTTCCCTTCGTGGAAAATCGAGGATGTTTTACTACCGGTGCCCAACGGTAGTACCAGTGATATATAGCGGTACTACCGGTAGGTCAAATTCACGCCAAATGGGAGCGTGCGCAGATTTGACCTACCGGTACTGCCGGTGATTCATTGATACTACCGATCACAACCGGTACCACCGGTACTACTCACGGTTAACAGAACAATATGGATTTATATAAATTTTTTTTGGTGATATCTAAAAAATAAAAGTGCTAGGTTAAGTCCATTTTAAGCCTAAACTCTCACAGGATGATATCGTGATGCGTATGACAAGTGCTAGGTTAAGCCTAAAATTTTTTGGTGATATCTAAAAAATAAAAGTGCTAGGTTCAGCCTAAAATTTTGCAATTCGTGATGACCTAAGTGTGTGTGACAAGCATAATATCGTGATGCGTATGACAGGATATATCACATAATGATAAGTTCTACAATACAGCATACTTGCCTTGGGTGCACCTAACCTGGAACAAGTTTTACCACAACAATCAAACCCCACCTCAGGCAAGGACATTTCGAACACCACACATATATCATCGCAAACACAAATATCACAACCATTCATCACAAATATATCACAAGGTCACCACCACAATTTTAAACACAACTTCAAATACAACAAGTTCACATACATCACAAGTTCACAACCAAAGTTTGCAAGCATAAGTTCATAACCAAGCTCGTCGCAGCTGAATTCACAACCAAAGTTCACAGCAATAAAACTACAAGTTCGAATACATCACAAGTTCACAACCGAAGTTCACAACCATAAGTTCACAACCGAAACTGCTCACAAATGAATTCACAACCAAAGGTGACGACAACTTTAAGACAGGATGGGCAAGTAGTCGTGGCATGAGGCACAACTTTCTCGAGTGCTTGCCACTTCCATAGTGTCTTCTCATCTTTGGATTTTTATTCGTAGCAGCTATAAAGGAGGTGTGTGTTAGCAAAGTGACGGCTGCACAAGTTCTATTGTTTTAATTGGAAAGTGTTATACCTAAGAATTGAAGTTCAACTAAATGTACTGTTCATCCGTGCCCTCGCGTTCGATGAGAGGCACATGGTCACCCTCTTCTATGGGTGTCTCTAGAACCACGGTACCACCTTTGCATGGCTCGACACGTGATGGTGAATCTTCTCTTGATGAATCGGAGGGTGATTCAACAAGCACTGGACGACGCGTCCACAATACCATACCTCGTTGCTGATGACCTGCTCCATTTCTACCTCCTTCATGAGAAGGCCCTGCATTGTTGTGATAATCGGGTTGTGGGAACAGTGTGTAGCGGATTCTCCCTGTTACAATATGAGTGACAATTGTTAGAGGGAACATTGTAACATTAACAGAGCAAGGTTATGTGATAAGTGCGGTTACCATTTGGGCGTAATGATTCTCCGTTGGTCTTCCTCGGCCATTGGTTGTGGAGGGTCATCTACAAAAACCCAAATTGGCCATATGTACAGGACCGCAGCGGGAATTCTTCGAAGGATGGCTACATGTACAAGGTCAGGTATAGCTGCTCTTGGTGCATATGTGGACATGGTAAAGGAGAGAGTACGTGGTTTAAACTCGATGTCTTGAACATGACATATGTTCATGAAGATTCTCTGTACCATGTATGGCAAGCAAAGATGCGGTGGCATTCCAGCTATCATAATCCTGAGATGTTCGTAGTAGGCGGGCTCTCGTGGACGTCTAGGCTGGTGTTGCACCGGCCGGTATCTTGTCATCGAAGAGTACTTTGGAGTGGCACCATAGTCGGGCGTCCATGGAAGGATCTGAGAGGGATTGGTGTCCAACTCAGAGGTATGTTGCGTTCATGATGTCAGTGGCTTCGTAGGGGGATTGAGTTTTCACTAGGAAATCATACATATGTCTGCTGATATTGGCTAGCGGGACAAGGACACGAGTTTGCTGTTGTACTACTGCCTGTATGCTATCCACACCGATATCATAGGGTCCAACTAGAGAAAGGTCGGAGGATGGATTATGTGGAGGGACCCTGACAAGCACTAAGATGCCTTCAAGATCAGAACTTAAGGTGATCTCAGGCTCCTCAAGGATTGTGAGGTGTGGAAAGTTGAAATGCGCCATCTCCTGCAAATTAATCATACAAAAGACTGTAAATTCACAAACATAGCCAAGATGAAATTATTTGTCGACCATGGCCACCACCATTACTTCTGAGGTGTAGACATTGCCACCACCACCATTGAACCACCCCCACCACCACCTAGGACTACACCAACACCGGCACAACCACCACTCCACCACCACCACCACACCACCACTCCAGCGCGGATTCACCGTAGACATTGCCACCACCCTACTGAACCACCCCCACCTAAGAGTACACCAATGCCGGCACAACTACCACTCCACCCCATCGACTACACCAACACTGGCACATTCCACCACCACCACACCACCACTCCAGCGCGGATCTGCCGTATACATTGCCACCACCACCACAGCAGGAAGGGAAGGGGATGCCATACCTGTGCCGCTAGAAAACAGCGGGGATGGCGGCGGGGAAGGCCGCGAGGCAGGCAGTCTCCGGGCAGCAGCAGGCACTCCCCTTCTTCTCCTCCTTCCCCCTGCTCGGCTCGTTCTAGGTGGCGCGGCGGTGTGGGGGCATTTGGGGGAAGGAGGGAGGGCGATGGCGGGGTGTTAGGGGCGGAGACCGTCCCGGTGGCGCGTGGTGGGGCGGTGGGCGGCACGGATCCGGCGTGTGGGGGCGGCCGGGTGGGGCGAGGAGGGGGCGGTGGCCGGGGGCGAGTGGGGCGGAGTGGAAGAGGGGCGCGCGGGGGTCTCAGCAGAGATGTGGATAAGATGATTATTGGTGGTGACCGTTTGGAGAGGAGGGAGACGACAATTTATACAAACCCGCAAACCCTAGATACCGGTACTACCGATAGGTACAAATCGGTACTATCGAGGGTTTTCGATCGAAGCTTGCACGCGCGCGGAAAGTTTTTGCGCAAAATGTGCCTACCGGTAGTACCGGTTTCTCACCGGTACTACCGGTGAGTAACGGTAGTACTAGAGGTAATTACCGGTACAACCGATAGTTCAAAATTCGTGCCAAATTGGAACATACGCAGATTTGACCTACCGGTACTGCCGGTGATCCATCGGTACTACCGATCATAACCGGTACCACCGGTGCTACTCACGGTTAACATAAAGCATAATATCCTGATGCGTATGATAGGATATATCATATAATGATAAGTAAGAGATCATAAATGGTTATGATAGAAAGAAAAGGACTTAAAATCATGATAACCATTGTAAAACAACAAGCATCAACATGATATCAAATAGAAGCCACCACAACATGATCAAACAATAAGCATAAGTGTTTAGCCTACAAGCATCCATCACACAGTAGTTCTTGTTCACCACACATAGTTCAGCACAATATATAGAGTTACTACAGGACATAATAGGTACCAATTGCAATAAACATAAGCCTAACATCTATTACTCATCATCGTCGTTGGACTCGCTGCTGTAGTCAACAATGTTCGTCATCGCCCGCTTTCCATGAGGATCAGAAGATGGACCGGCTTCTTCAGCACCAGCAGCAGCACAAACCTCAGCATACTCCTCAAAAGGATCATGAAATTCATGAAGAGGAGATGGAGGCTCAATGTTGTACTGCTGCTCCAAGCAGGTCAAACGACGATCATCCCTCTCAGCCTTGTAACAAAGGAACTCATGCAGCTTTTAGAGGGCAAACTTGATGGCCCCACCACTATGGGGTGGAGAGGAGCGGGGGGAGAGGAGGTACCGCCAGTAGCAGGAGCATTGCCACTAGCAGGATCAGCGCCACCCAAGAGGGAAGAGCGGGGGGGACCACCGGGGAGGACCCAAGTGCCGCACACTATAAAGAGAATGAGGGCAATCATGATAGAAGCGATGTCCCACGACCTGCTCAATAATGTGCATGATATATAGAGCATATGGGAGGGACTTGTGCGGGTTCACTGAAGCCTCTGCAATCTTGGTCCACATGAAGTCAGAGATAGAGAAGCGCCCACCATTAACACCAAAACGAACAAGAATCTTGGGGGCATCATGATGAATCCGAATAGAATCTCCAATCTTGGGATCAATTGACCACCGGATCAAGTTGTTGAGCACATAGAAGTAAGGCTTCAGAGCAGCATGTGGGTACAATCGCCAGAAAGCCGAAGATATATCTGAGCAGCAGCCAAATGGTCCTGAGGAACTGAATCTAGGTACAGAGAACACAGACTAGGAGCAGCACGGTCATCATGGTTGAAGCCAAGAAGACGAGAGAAGGTCGTGTAGTCACAGTGAAAGTGCTCCCCGACTATCATCCAATGTAAGACCTTATGCGCAGAGTCAATCCATAAAGTAGCCCAGAACTGACAAATGATCTCCTCATGCCATGAATACTGAAAAGTCATAAGGTTGAGAAGCCTACAATCATCAAGATCTGAAAGAAGCTGACTCGTCTCAGGGTGGTCGTGTGCTTGGAGAGAAGAAAGCAAGAGACACTTGTGCTGAAAGATGGGTGCCTTCGAACCACTGCGACCCAGCTTGTAGAGAACGGTGAAGTAGTAATCTGATTGGAAACATGACCAAAAGCGCTCTTCAACACTGGGATCTTTGACAAACTCATACGGATTCTCCGAGCATTGAATCTTCAAGTCTTCCACCCTCTTGTTGTAATCCACGCACAAAGAAACAGAATAACCACCGCTGTTCCTTGGATTCCTCATCTGTGTACTGAACTGAGAATGTTGGGTGAGGACGCGATTCACTGTAGAAACACCAATCCGCAGGGGCGAGGTACTTCCAAAGCGAGGATCAATAGCACGACCAAGCACATCATCGGTAGAGGGCAGCTGATTGCCTGCAACAACTGAGCTGTGAAGACGGGGACGACAAGGACGACACATAGAGTTGTGAAGGGGACGCACGCCAGGCTCCCCATCACCACCAGCCCTGGAGCTGCCACGGCCACTACCACGAGCAGCAGCACGGCCCGCGAACAGAACCGGTCGGCAAAGATTGTCACCACCGTTGTCACCGGGATGGGCAGGGCAGCTCGGGGGGTTCTTCCGCTTCGGACCTGTAATCCGCATGCTACAACACAAACAAGGGCAAAATCAAGGTCTCAGACATGGTACAACACAAACAAAGAGGAATCGTAATAAATCATATAAACATGCCATAAAGAAATATAGCTGTTTTAAAAATTTCCACTTAGCAATATATTATTGATGTCGCATCTCTTTTCTATGTATCGAGCATTATAAACATGCCATAAAAAATGAACTGGGTTTTCCCTGATTAGTGTAATCTGAATATGCTAAGCATTTAGCCACCTAACATATTTTTTATGGAGTTGAAATCAGGCAAAAAGGATGGGTTAAAGTGGCATATTGGAATAACTTTCAGACTGGTAATTTCTACCAAATTTATGGCTCCTGTTTACTCTCCTGATGGCCTGTTACTATATTTGAACTGAGAGGCCGACGTGCAATGTCAATCCATAGTTTCTTAATTTATGGTACTGCGTTCTGTCTGCTTAATAGTTTTCTTACATGGATCATACCCCAAAAAAGCAGGCACCAGTCTTGGAACCATTTTTTATAGTTACCATATGTACCTACATGATACACTTATTACAAAACTTATGTAAAAAAGTAGACTTACTACAGCCCAATTCAGATTCAATGACTTTATGCGACCAATTCAGATTCAAGTGATGTAAACACACAATCTTTGTTCAGAAGACTCAGTAATAAATGAAGATCTTATTTTGGAATGTGAGAGGTTTGGGGAAAAAAAGCTAGAGCTGGTCATCTCAAAAGTATTATTAAGAGTGAGGGGTGTGACATAGTGGGAGTTCGGAAAACAATCAAACAGATTTTCAAGATTATGAGCTGAATAATATTTCTGGGGATATTCCTTTCTTGTGGAACTGGATACCAAAGCAAAGGGACACTCTGGAGGTATTCTAGTTGGGGGTTAAAGATGATAATTTGGAAATTGAGAGCTGGGATAAAGGGGATTTTTATGTGGAAGCAACTCGAGAGACAGATTAACCAATTTCGGATGAAGATTTGTGACGGTTTATGGGCCAAAGAAACCATGCACTTTCCCGTGATTTTATATCCGAACGGACCAATGTGTACAACGCTCTCCCCTTCTCGGTCTTAATTGGAGGTGACTTCAACCTCATCGAGAGCATTCGATAAGAGTTCTGGGCTAGGTGATTACAAACTGATGGATCTTTTCAACAACTTTATTGGCAACCATAATCTCAGAGAAATTAGTAGGAATGGTCAGAAGTTCACATGGACTAACAAGCAATTGACTCCAATTCTAAGCAATATTGATAGGGTTTTATGTTCTACTGAATGGGAGCTGAATTTTCCTTTATGTTCTTTGAAAACTTTGACTAGAGTAGGTTCTGATCATTGGCCATTATTGCTTGATGATGGATCTAGTAAGAGAAATGGAGTAAGAATCTTTAGATTTGAGAGACAGTGGCTAAAGAAAGATGGTTTTCTTGAACTAGTCTCCAAGAAATGGGGTGATTTTAAGTCATTAAGCAAAAGGGGAGTTTACTCAGTTAGTAATTGGCATACTTTGATCAGTAGTTTAAGAAAGTTCCTGAGAGGCTGGGGGGGCAACCTGAGGGGAGATTTCAAAAGAATCAGGGATGAAATCATGTCACAACTCAGACACTTTGATGAATTAGAAAATGCTGGGAAAATGACAATGGATCTTTTCACTGAGAGGTATAGAATAGAGGAAGAAATGGAAGGGATCCTAGCTAAAGAAGAGATATATTGGCACCAGAGGGGTGGGGAGAAATGGATCCTTGAAGGAGATGCAAATACATCCTACTTCCACTTGGTGGCAAATGGAAGAAGAAGGAAAAAAATGATTGTGCAGATTGAAGAGGGAGATAAAGTGCTGCAGGATATAACAGACATCAAGAGGGTGATCAATGACTTCTACAAACAGCTCTTTGGCAAACAAAAGGAGAGGTATGTGACCCTAAAGGAGGACACTTGGGGCCTAAATATCAGCTTTAAGATCATGACAAACCTAATCCTGAACAGATTGAACACAATTATAGACAAAGTGATAGATAAGGGTCAGACTGCCTTCATAAAAGGGAGATATATTTTAGATGGAGTGGTTATACTGCATGAGACACTGCATGAATTAAGGGTCAAGAAGCAAAAGGGGATCATTTTTAAAATAGACTTTGAGAAAGCTTATGACAGTGTAAGTTGGGAGTTCATTGAGAAGGTGATGGTGAGAAAAGGTTTTGATACCCAATTGATCAAGAGAATTATGAGTACAGTGAGAGGTGGGAATAAAACGTTTATCTGTATACAACGAATGTTCCTCAATATCTAATAGCTTATCGCCGTTGTTATTGCAAAAACAAGGCAGCGGCCGGCTGCATTCCAAGAGTTCCCACAACTTCTTTGGGCGGTACAATTTTTTCACGGTAATTTAAAAAATTACCGATGAATATGCAAATATATATTGTTTGAAATTTTCAGTATTTTCCCAATACTTACCTGCCAGAACATAGAATGCATTGGTCAGCCTAAGAGTGCACTATCAATTTAAATTTATCACTTCTATTTGCATATCCAAATTTAATAAACCTTGCTGCCTTCTGTGCAACAAAAAATATGAGTTGCAGCTAGCCTAAAATTATGTGGCAAGTTAACTCTACTTTTAATAAAGTAGGTTATCTATGCTTTTGGATTGCCCTTCAACATTTGATATGCCAGGTAATGTTCATATCCTAGGATAGTTACTTCCGTTCTGGCTTCATTGAAGCAGACTTCCATAAATACCAATGCAATAAGAAACAACCTCATCTGCCTTCCACAATTTACGGGAATTAGATAGATGCAGCAATACTACATTCTTATCGTCAGTTCATTATACAGATACAGATCCTAGATGGTCTTAGCTGACTTGCCAAACATCATCAACTACATGATATATAGGGAAAGGTCAAGGCTAATATTTTCTAAATGAAATTATTGATAACACATAGCAAAAACAAAAAAAAATGCTTCAAGTTACTGTGTCTAATTCCATGGCCTACTCTCTCACTCACTCACTCACTCTATATGTGTGTGTTTTCGGGGACGCTCTCTTTCCAACAAAGGTCAAGTTTGAGAAATATTTTTTGGTTAACTTATAAGTTCCATTGCCCCTGTGTAATGAACAATCTTGCTTTTATAATGTTTGGACATCACTGTTATTATTCCAATCAAATTATTGTTAGCCTAAATGTCCTAATTTGCAATTATGCCATACAGCTTGCTTTCTTTAGCTTGCTAATAAAAAACGGCCTAGAACGGGCAATACACGCGGGTTTCCTGCTAGTAAAAGACACTTGTGTGTGGATTGCTAATAAAAACACTTGGTACCACCGGTTTGGGAACCGCCGGTACCACCGGTGGCACAGTACGGGCGGCAATCGCCCAAATCCACTAAAATCGACCGCACAACTCACACATAAAGCATTCTACCAGCAAGAGTACACTAAGGTAATGTAGCATGTGCAAGAAAACGGCCTAGAATGAAGTACATTGGGAGATCGGGGAAGAACTCCATTGTACCTCGGTGCTCGAAGGGTAGAGGCAGAATCCAAGTGCCACGATGCGTCCCAACGAGCCCCAACACCTTCCGCGCGTTCTTCTTGGCCGGGGGAAGCTTGACCTCAAAGATTTTGGGCAATGGTTGGAGGAGGAGAGAGATCGGGGATGGGGAAGGTGGAGCGGCGGCGCCGGCGGTGGTACTCCCCGCAACCGGCCGGGTGCGGTGGAGTGGTGGGGGAGTGGATAAAAAGCCGATCGATGGGAGTGGATAAAAGTTGGGCCATGTTTTTGGGCCCCTTTTTGAGTGCTTGACGGCCCACGCCGGCAAACGGTGACGGCGGCAAAGGGACTAACCGCTCACGCCCGCACATTGCCGAGAGGGCTCTTTGCCGAGAATTGCGCCGGCAAAAAGATATCATTCTCCGAGTATTCCTCTTCGCCGAAAGTTCTTTACTCTCGGCAAAAGAACGATTCGCCGAGAGCATCTTACGCCGACGGTTGCACTCGGTGAACATGTTATTTGCCGAAGCGCCCGAAGTTTTGGCCATCGGCAAAGACCAGGGCACTCCGAAAAGAAGCTGTCTCCCGTTGTGTTAGTCACAGTTGCACGCCCTCTTTGGTCTACAGTATGTTTTGGTGAACATGTAATTTCAAACTTTAGATCTCTCACTTCAAATAATTTGTACGAACTTGTCACCTACAGAGTACTCCATCATGTTTTTTTTTTCTCCATCACGTTTGAGCATCTCTACATTTATAGCTTTTACTACTATCTAAACAGAGAGTACTTTATGACAATTCTTATTTTTTCCCCGAACATACACAGGCATATCCATAACTATTTTTATAGGATGCGGCCACCATCCTAAAAACACAATGCAAATGGTACATCAATGTTGTTTCACAACATTATGCTAATTAATTAATTAATATTATTTTATTGTAATTCCCTTTGCTATGTGCATCAATTACAAGCAAGAGCTAAGCTACATGGGGAGTTGGGGGTGCCCGGACACCCCCCACAAAAAAGATAAAAATAACGATAATGATCCTACGCTGACGTCGTACTCTTTTATCCGCTTGTAGACGTGGCGCGAGCGGATTGTGCCGCCCCACCTACCGCTCCTGCATCCCCGTCATCCCTCCACGGCTCCACATCGCACGTGTCCCCCCCCAAAGGACCCACTTCCCATTTCCCACCGCCGAGCCTGCCCGCCACCGCACGCCGCCCGCCATGCGCTTCCTACCACGCCGCGCCGGCCTCCCTCTAGCGAGCTGCCCCCTGCCTCCCTTCTTCCTCCCTCCTTCCCCCCGACTCGGAGTAGGGGGCGACAGCGGTGGCTGGTGAGGAGAGCGCGCTTCCTCCCTTCCTGCTCTCTCTCCCTCACTCTCTTGCCTCCATGCAACCGGATCGGAGTGGGGGACGATGGCGTTGCTTCGACGAGGTAGGTGGCAGGAATCTTAATCTGAGGCCTCGTCTTCCTCCTCTGGACAATCTGGATCAGAGCTCTCTCCCCTTCCTCCTCTGGATCTGGCCCTCAACTCCTAGTGCTTCTCCTTCTCCCCCTGGATCTAAGGGTTTTTGGTGGTGAACAGGGTTCCGACAATGTCGATACGGGACGTAGACGGCTACTCACCAGCACGGCTCCCGTCAGGACAAGGGCAAGAAGGACGAATCTGAGTAAGAATACGGATCATCCTAGTTAGACGAATAGAAAGTAACCTCTGTCGATCGAACGAAACACTTCCTATGGATCCGACTAGGATTAGAAGCCATAGCTCTGGCTCTTTTCCTCTTATAAAAAGGAGCCAGAGCACCCTCTTTTGTAACAGAGAAAACAGACGAACAATACACGATCAGACATCAATCCAACGCAAAAGGCCAAGGCCGACTGGAGTAGAGCTTTTACTCGATGGCGAGGGCTCAAACCAGGATAAACCGTGTGTCTCTTGCGTGAAACCGCTGAGTTCTAGTCGTCCGCCGAGGTCCGAATCAACTGCTACGGGAACCCCGTGGCAGGCTATCGGTGGTCAAACACCGACAGCTGGCGCGCCAGGTAGGGGATTTTCGGCGAAATCAACGTCAAAGGCTCGACGGACCTACACATGATGATTTTTCCAACGGGATCAACCTTCGTTTTCGGAAGCTGGGTCTGCGAAGCAGACGAACAAGGAATTCTCCATAGTCGACTACTTCAAGAACCCGAGCCGAAATTACAGGAAATTTTTTCAAGACTCAAGCTCACAGAGGAAGCTGAAAACCCAAATGTACAAGACAAGCCGAGTTCTTTTCACTACGGTTTCAACAACTCGGCGCGGATATATCAGGATATCACTCAGAAGGCAATGGAATCTTACGACCTCGACCAATGGAACATCTTCAAGCAAGATAAGTACTCCACCTTCCTTCCTTTTCAATACGGTAAACCTCTAGAAGGAGAAGAACTCGACCATCCACCCAATACACACGAAGAAGTGTTCAGGGTAAGGCAACCTCTGGTACCGCCAGTCCAACCCGACTACAGATCTTCAGAAGAATCAGAAGCTGATTTTTTGGCAAATTTCGTCACAAGAGAGGGGGAGACTGACAGCCAGAAAGCAGCAAGAGAAAGAAAAAAGGAGGAAGAAGGAACCGAGTTCATGAACGTAGAGAAGCATGGCGCAAATATGAAGAAGAGCTAGCCGAGTACAATCAAAAAAAAGAGCTGAAAAAGAAGCCGAGGAAAGACGAACTGCAGCAAGGACTAGACTTGATCCTATCAACAAAATACAAGAGTTAATTAATGAAATTGACGCCATACAACGACCAAGTGAAGAACAAGCCAGGCTTAGAAGTCTACTCGATAGATACCGCGCAAAGGATACAAGACGACCGAGTACCTCCTCGACACATACCATCCGAATGACAAGTCAAAGAACTCGGAGGATTTCCGCTTTCGAAAGATTATCAACTCCAAATTATAGGAGAAGAGCTCAACCTCATCACGATTGGACGTAAAAAACAGAAAAAAACAGGGGGAAGATCTCTAACACCACCCGAAGTCCCTCCGGGATTATCTCGAGATACGACGACGGCCAAAGCGATTCCGACTACGCACCCGAGAAAAAAGTACCCGACAGATTTCCTTGCTTCAGAAGACTACTCACAATCAAACTACCTCACAAATTCAAACCATCCAATCATTCAAAATATGATGGCAAGACTGAGCCAATGCAATGGCTTAGGATTTATTCTCAATCTATAGAACTAGCCGAGGCGATGACGACATAAAAACCTTATTTTTTTTCCAATGGCCCCGAAACATTACCACTCTAGTGGTTCGACAAGTTACGACCGGATCTATCAAAACATGGAGCGACCTCCAAAAAGCCTTTTGTGAGAATTTTGCGGGATACTTGATCCACCCAATAACGCAAGCCGAGTTGAAAGGTTTAAAACAAAATCCGGAGAAAGCCTCGAGACTTCTATAGAAGATTTGGAGAACTTCAGAGCACAAGTACACGACATCACCGAGAGAGAAGTAATAGAAGCATTTTCATACGGCTTAAAAAGTAAGATGGATGTTTCACGACTTCAGTAAGGAAAACCCTCGGACAAACGAGGAGTTCAAAAGAACAGATTGAAAAGATGATTACAGCCGAAGAGAAGACAAGAGAAAGGTTTCCGCACAACAGGAACAACTTCGAAAAGGAGAAACAACACGGACAGAAGAAACAACTCGAATGATCAAAACAACACAAGATGGAACAACCAAAACAACTCGGGATATCAAGACAACTCAAGATACCATAACAACTCAAGGTATCAAGACAACTCAAGAAGATGGAACAGTCAAGACAAATGACAAGAATTCCACAACAAAAAGAGATATTCGACAACATGGTGGCATCCACCGAAAGAAAGAAATTCTACCCAAAGAAGAAGATTTGAAGACCTCAAAAACATGAAATGCATCTATCATCCAACAGAATACACCCAATGGGAGAATGTCGCATCTTTCAAGACGATACATGAAGAAAGACAAACAAGAAAAAGAAGAAAACAGGGAAAAGAAAGAAGAAGACAACACAAAAATTGATAACGGTTTTTAAAAATCCAAGAGCAACAAGATCGAGATATTCTCGTGAGTACCCGGTTCTAGGAGCAAACAAGAAGAGTAGCTTGCTTGGCGAACAATCATGGCAGCAGAGCCAAGAACACCCAGATATTTAAATTGGTCACAATATCCAATTCAGTTCTCACAGGAAGACCAATGGACAAGTGTTGGGAACGCAGGGGCTATATCCATTAGTACTAGGACCAACAATTGCCGCCATAACAAGAACCAAAGTACTCATCGATGGGGGTGGGGCAGGACTCAACATCATATTTGCAGACACCCTGAAGAAGATGGGACCAGAATTCTTAAAAATGATCACACCTACAAGCGTACCTTTCTATGGGATAGTACCCGGGAGACCAGCTATGCCTCTCGGACAGATTACACTTCCAAGAACATTTGGAACTCCCACAAATTACGTGACGTAGCTCATCAAATTTGAAGTTGCGTATTTTGAATCATCATATCATGCGATATTAGGAAGACCAAAGACTAGCAAAATTCTTGGCTACACCACACTATCCATATCTACTACTCAAAATGCCAGGACCACACGGAGTACTCTCTCTCCGAGGAGACCTAAAAAGAGCCTACGAATGCGATGTACAAGCAATACAAATATCCTCAAAAGTACAAGGTGAAATCAACTCGGCAAGAGCGCGAAATAAGAAACGTAAGAACTAGAGATACCAGCCAAAAAACAAAGTACACTCACCACACAACCGAGGGAGAGGGCACCAAAAAGATTGATCTAGGGACGGGTGATCCATCAAAGACGCCCACAATCAATCGCACACCCGCCTATCAAATAGGAACTCACGCTCACCAACTTCTTACGGGACAACAAGGATATATTTGCCCGAAACCAGCCAGATATGCCCTGAGTCCCAAGGGAGTTGGTCGAGCACAAAATTGAAGTCAACAAAGGAGCAAGACCGATCAAGCAAAGACTACGACATTTTTCACCGCACAAAAAGGAAGCAATAAAAAAGAAATAGCCCGACTACTAGTAGCGGGGTTCATTAAAGAAATCTTACACCCGCATCGGTTGGCAAATCCTGTTCGTACACAAAAAAAGAACACGATGAATGGCGTATGTGTGTCGACAACACGGACCTCAACAAGCATTGTCCAAAGGACCCTTTTTCGGATTACCAAGAATTGATCGATAGTGGATTCAACAAAGCAGGATCAGCTCTATTATCCTTTCTAGATTGCTACTCGGGATATCACCAGATTGCACTAAAAGAAGAAGACCAAAGCAAGACTTCTTTCATTACACCTTTCGGCGCTGTTGTTACAAAACAATGTCTTTTCGACTCAAAAATGCAGGAGCAACATACCAAAGAGCAATCCAGACTTGTTTGGGAGATCAAATTGGAAAGAACGCGGAAGCATATGTGGATGATGTAGTCGTCAAAACAAAGAACCCAGATTCTCTGATTGAAGATCTACAACAAACTTTCAACAATCTCAAAAAATGGAAGTGGAAACTCAACCCCAACAAATGTGTATTTGGCGTATCATCGTGGACAACTACTCGGATTTTTAGTCAACCAAAGAGGAATTGAAGCAAGCACAAAACAAATCAAGGCAATAACCGACATGGGCCCACCACCAAATAGATATCAAGGATCTACGAAAACTAACAAGTTGCATGGCAAAGACTCAACGTATTCATCTCCGATGGGGGAAAAAGGCTTACCTTTTTTTCAAATTACTAAAGAAAATGACAAATTTACCTGAACGAAGAAGCACAAGAAGCCTTCGACAAGCTAAAAGCATACATCAGCACATCTCCAGTATTAGTACCACCAAAGAAAGATAAAGATCTCATGCTCTACATTACTGCAACTACTTCAGTGGTTAGCACAGCTATTGTGGTCGAAAGAGAAGAACAAGGACACATCTACAAAGTACAAAGGCCAAGATACTACATAAGTGAAGTACTCACAGTATCAAAAGTGAGATATCCTCACTTGCAAAAACTACTCTACGCAATACTTATAACCTCAAGGAAGCTCAGGCATTATTTTGAAGATCATAAAGTAGTCATCGTAACAGATTTCCCACTCGGAGACATCCTAAGAAACCGAGACTCAACAGGACGAATTTCAAAGTGGGCAGTTGAATTCGGAGCACTCAAGATAGAATTTACACAAGAAAGGCAATCAAATCTCAAGCATTGTCCGACTTCATTGCGGAATGGACCGAAATACAACAACCTACTCCGGGCGTCATCCTAGACCATTGGAAAATGTACTTGATGGATCTCTAAAAACTAGGAGGGGCGGGAGCGGGAGTACTACTTATTGCACCCGATGGAAAACAACTTCAGATATGTTCTACAAATTTTATGGCAAGCTACCAACAATGAAGCGTAGTACGAAGCACTCATCCACGGCCTACAACTCGCAACATCACTTGGAATCAAAAGATTACTAGTCTACGGAGATTCAGCAGTAGTAATCAACCAAGTCAATAAAGAATGGGATTGCACCAAGGAAAACATGGATGCCTATTGCTTGCAGAAAATCGAAAAGCTTGAGAAGAATTTTCAAGGTCTAGAAATACATCATATATTACAAGATTCAAATGTTGCAAATGATGTGTTAGCCAAACTAGGTTCAGATAGGGCAAAAGTACCCGCTAGAGTTTTTATAAAAGAATTAAACAAACCATCTATCAAGTCGACGAAAAAAGAAGACGAGAAGAAGACGTAACAAGAGCAAATTCTAATGATCAAAGACGCACAACTCAACATGGATACAAGTATTTATAGATTACATCAAGGAAAAGAAGTTACCTTGAAATAAAGCGTAAGCAACTTCGGGTAATCGGAAGAAGCAAAAACTACGTCTTAGTAGGAGATAATCTTTACAAAAGAGCAAATCATCAGGCGTATTATTGAAATGCGTATCAACAACGGAAAGGGAAAAAAAATATTACTAGAAATGCACTCGGGGTGCTTTGCGGGAATCATGCATCTTCAAGGACACTAGTCGGAAAAAGCTTTTCGATCGAGATTCTATTGGCCAACAAAGATTAAAAGACACCAAGAACTAGTCAAATACTGCAAAAACTGTCAAATGTTTGCAAGACAAGCACAAGTTCCAAATCACAATCTAATATGCATCCCACCAAAGATGGCCGTTCTCATGCTTGGGGGCTTGATCAAGTCGGACCACTTAAGAAATCCAAAGGAGGGTTCGAGTACATCTTGCGTGGCCATCGACAAGTTCACCAAGTGGATAGAATACAAGCCATTAGTAAAATACAGCTTCGACCAAAGCACAAGAGTTCATCTAAGAAATTATGCACGATTTGGGATGCCAAACAGGGATAATTATAGACCTAGGATCACCATTCACAGCCAATGAATTCAAAAAGCTAGGCTCAAGATCTGGATTCAAAGATTGATTATGCATCGAGAGCTCATCCTCAAGCAAACGGTCAAGTAGAAAGAGCAAACGGACTCATCTTGGCGTGATTAAAACCAAGACTATATGAAGACCTTAAAGATTATGGAGCTAAATGGATAGACGAAATACCAAAAGTAGTCCGGGGATTAAGAACTCGGATAAGCGAGCAACCGGCTACTCGCCTTTCTTCTTGGTATACGGATCGAAGCCGTATTACCAGCCAGACTTAATATGGACATCCCCAAAATTGAGCAATATAACGAAGGGGAAGCAGAGGGAAACCAGAGACTAGAAATCAACAAATTAGAAGAAGTCGAGTCAATGCAACACTACAATCAGCAAGATACATGCAAGGACTGAAAAGATATTACACAAAAGCGTTCAACCAAGAACCTTACAAGCCGGCGATCTAGTCCTCGGGAAAATACAAAAACCGGATGAAAGACACAAACTACTCAAATTTCATGGGAAGGTCCCTTCATAGTAACAAAAAGTAACAGACCAGGATCCTACGAACCGATGATCAAGACGGAGCCCCAATAAAAAATTCATGGCACATCTCTCAATTACGATGATTTTACGCCTAGATAACAAAGACATGTACTACTTCTTCCAACAAAGATTCATAAGAAAGATTACAGTATCCCAGCTTCTTTCCAGAACTAGATTCCGACTTCTAGAATACGGAACTCGAATAAGGACCTACGGTCCAAAAAAGCACTCAACCTCCCGGGCAAACCCCGATGAGAGCAAAAAGCGCTCGACCCTCCCGGGCAAACCCCGATGAGAGCAAAAACGCTCGACCCTCTCGGGCAAACCCCGATGAGAGCAAAAAAACGCCGACCCTCCCGGGCAAACCCAACGCTCGACCCCCCGGGTTGTTTTCACAACACCGATGAGAGTACGGCTAAAGAAGTCAACACTCGCCCTATCCTAGCTCCTTTTCAGGACTAGATGAGAGCCAAGAAGAGAGCTCGACCTGTCCCGACTTCTAGATAAATGGAACTCGGATGAGGGCCTACGGTCCGAATTATTTGTTGAAGTGCAAAACGGCTACAACCTAGCCTGAGCCCAACTATTCCGGGTTGTTTTCACAACACCGATGAGAGTACGGCTAAAAGAAGCCAACACTCGCCCTATCCTAGCTCCTTTTTAGGACTAGATGAGAGCCAAGAGAGAGCTCGACCTATCCCGACTTCTAGAGAAAAAGAACTCGGATGAGGGCCTACGGTCCGAACTAATCATTGAAGACGGCTACAACATTAACTATTCTTAGATGGATTCACAACACCAAAAAGAATACAAATGACGACAAAAAAATATTCAAAGGTCGACAACAAGATATTTGACCAAGATTCAAGAAAAGAAATTCTTTTTATAATCCAGGAAGGCATCAAAGTTTCATTACAACAAAGAAGTTCACTACTGATGATCATCACCATCATCAGCACACACAGGCGTAATCTCTACAAGATCAATAAACTCCTGAGCTAAAGGCAGGACAGCAGCTTCAGACTCCGCGAGTGCTTGTTCATCCTCAGGAGTATGGGTCCCATCCATCACTCTATCAAGAGGAAAGTTGGGATCAACCACTCGGATGCGAGCCAAAACACCCTGAACGCCAAGCAACACTGCATCCTTGACAAAATTGATGGTCCGCTCGTTCAATCGAGGAAGGAACTGAACCCAGTCGAACCGGCATCTTCGGGCCTCCTCAAAGATAGTGGCAAGTCCTTGCACGAGAACTCAGCAAAGGCTGACCACCTGCCTCTTCCGAAACCTTCGGATGAGCGGACAAGTCTTCAATTGATGCCTTAGCCTCGCAAAAGATCTCGATCGGCACCACGACTAATCAGCCGAGCCCGGACTACGGTTTCTTCAAAGATCCTCCTTTACCTTCTCCGAGTCATTACGAAAGGTTTTCACTTCAAGCTTCAAAGCTTCAGTCTCTTCCGAGTACTTTTTCTTCAAAGCTGCAAAAGGAAGCAGAAAGAAGTTAGAGAAAAAGTAGCGACAAAATTATACGCAACAAAAAGCATTTACAAGTATCTTGGAGATCTCGAGAAGCCTTCTTCTCGGATTCAACAAAGAAGAACAACCCGATCTCTCAAGGCGGTTTTTGAGGATTGACGTCCCTTGACGCTCCTCATCAAGCGCCCGGCCCTTGAGAAAGCCAGCTCATCCAACAACTTCTTTTGAGACTCGACGAGCCAAAGAAGATGTCGAAATCGCTTACGTATTCCTGCATATGGATAGAAAGAAATTAAGGAAAAAAAAGAACAAGACAAGAGAATCTACAAACAAGCCGTCCTACCCGAAACTCGGCAAAGAAGACTTAAATCCTAATTCAAGCCTCTTAAGGCGAGAACTTCGGATTAAAATCCTCTTCAAATCCTGCATCAACTTCAAATCACGAACAGAATTCCAAGGAGGATAAAAAGGAGACAAAGGAGGAGAACACCCAACCCTAGGATGAGGTGAAGTTAGGGGTTGGGTAAATGGCAACTTGTCCGCTCCCGAAGAAGTCGCCACAACCGCTTGAGCGCGCCCGGTAGTGAAGAAGTTCCAAAGCCAGAAAGAAGAAGTCACCATGAGGGTAGACTCCACAGCGGGGATTGGGGTCGGGCAAAGGCACCCGACCCACCACACCAACACTTTCCGTCTTCTCATAGTCAGAAGCCAGAGGCGCGCGAAATAGCAAAGAGATAACCTACAAAAACCAAAAAATTCAAAGACAAATGATGCAAGAAAATAAAAAGAAGTCAGAAAGAAGAAAAAAACTTACTTAGGAGGACGACGGAAAGCAATACGAGGCCGAGGTGGTGGAGGAGGCATGAGTTGCTCTAGATCCACCAACAACCCTACAGACAAAGGAGCAGGACCCAGCAAGGGTCCCAAAGCTGGAGGTTGAGAAGAAGTCGACCGGGGGCTACAGGGAGCTAGAGTCAAAGTTAAAAGAGCAAAGAAGTATACACACCAAAACCAAGAAGACAACACTCACCGGCGAAGAAGGGGAGAGTTGTCAACATCCTCACCTCATCTTCAAAAAGAACCGATCCACCTTCTACCAAGAAAAGAGAATCAAGACTACTTTCTAAAAAAAAAAAAACGAGTCGAAAAAATCAAACAACCTCTCACCTATCGGGTTACCCGAAGGCCGAGGAGAAGGAGAGGAACGCGCCCGTTTTGTGCCCGAGGAAGAAGAATCTCCCGCAAAGCGGGTCTCTTAGCACCGCACGAGTAACTCGAGGAAGGGCCACCTACCGATAAGGAACATACTTGAAGAGAAGGCTCCATCAAAGAAATACCCGCAAAAACAACTCGGTCTTCAATTACCTGATGACCAAGACCAAATGGAGGAACAGAAGAGGAGCAATCTCCCCATCAACATAAAGAGAGGCATCGGCATCAAAATCCCTACCAAAAGGCTTCAAAAAGAACAAAAAAAGTCAGTATTAATCAAAAAAGTACTCGGAAAACAAAAATTCAAACAAAAAAATATAACTTACAGCAGGAGGAGGATTGTTGGCCGAGTACTCAAAACCAATCATGGGAACCACCGACGCTCCCTTCAAAATCTTACGGAGGCGCACAAGCACCTCACCATTGGACAACTTCGGTCGTGGCCACCATTCGGGAGGGATCCTCGGACCGAGTACTCGAAGCCAAAATGCTCCCGTGCCTTCAAAGGCTGTACTCGGCGACGAAGATAGCTTGCCACAATGGCGAAACCCGCACAAGCTATTCTGCTTCAAGTAACTAATCCTATCGAAGAGAGGTTGGAGAAGAGTCAACTCGGCAGCGATAAGCTGCTCCTTCTCCCACCGATCATTAGGAACAAAAGGGACCCCCGAGTAGGTTTGGAGTCTTTGGAGCACCAAAGACCACCATCGAGATTACCAAAGATAAAACCACTCGGACCGCCAATCCTTCACGGATTCAACAAGATCGTACTCAAAGAAGTGGCTCGACTTACGTCCCCTGCGGAATTGAATTCCACATCCACCAAGGGTGTGGAGGGAATCATTAAGGGCTGCGCGCTTGAGGCGGAAAAGAAAGCGGAACAAATTCAGGGAAGGAGGAATGCCAAGGAAAGTTTCACAAAAATGAACAAAAACAGAAAGATGAAGAACTCCATTCGGGGTAAGATCATGAAGCGAGATGCAAAAATAGCGAAGAAAATGGTGAAGGAAGGAACAGGCTAGAAGACAGAGCCCGGCGCGAAGAAAAGAAATAAAAAGAACAATTTCCCCTGGACGAGGAACAGAAACACGATGCTCACCAGGAGCAACCCAACCGGAGAACTCCTTGGGCTGGATCATCCCCCCACTCCTGCAGGCTCGACCGGATGCTTCTCCCGAGCAATCGGAGGGAAGTTCTTCGCAATGGCCTTCATAGCAGCAAACTCGAGATTCAACCGCCGTCGACCTCCTCCTCAAGAACGGCTTCTCAACTACCGACTTCTTGGAGGCCACCTTCTTCCTTCCCATGCAACGAATCAAGCAACCAAACTAAGAGGAGGATGCGTGGCGGCAATGCAAGAGCAAAGATTTGGGGATTTTTTCTACGGCGCTAGGGTTTCGTGGAAGCAAAGGCAAGGTGAAAAAAAGAAGAACAAGAACCGCAGACTAATTTATAGACCGGTCTTAAAAAGCCCACTTAAGGGGCAACGGTAAAAAGGCCAACGGATACAATGCGCAGTAACAGGAAAGGCCTAGTAAACCCTTAAATCACGGGATAACGGTCCTTATCCCGTTACCCACCAACGGTAAAGTATTGTGCCGTTACAAGGAAAGGTAGCTTTGCCAATATTATCATAACAAGTCGACACAAAAGAAGACGGCCACCAACAACTCCAGTCAAAGGAAGCTAGTCAACTTCTGAGCCAAAACAAGTCTACTAAAAGATATACAGTCTTCATATCAATCAAAAACAAGTCGGCACGAAGGCAGACAACCAGCAATTTAGGACAAAACAACTCGGATTACTTCATGAACATATATTTCTTCAGTACAGTTTACATGATACAAGAATACAAGTCTTACAAGACCCATCGAATTCAGAAAGAACACCGAAGCAATGGTTACAAGGAACCCTGTAGAATTTGGCCATAGAAGAAAATTACGCAAAAAATCTACAAGGAACCCAGTGGAATTCCGCCATAGAAAACAACTACGCAGAATCCAAAACCATCCTCGTTGCAGACCAAGACTACCTCGAGGCGCGAATGAGCCGAAAGCGGATCCAAAGCAACCTTGGATACACCAACGCTAGGTGCATCCAAGATCGCCAAAAGGAGCACCGATCGATCAAGCATCACATCGGGTCTCTCCAAGAACAAGTCGGATCGAACCCCATGTGAACAAGAGAGCTCCAGCTCTGCGTCGGGCGGTAGGCGATCTGCACCGCACGCTAGAAGACTGTGCGGCTCGGCAACCTTCCCCACGCAGCAGCATATGTCCGGCGAGTGGAAAAGAAGAACTAAGAGTGCAAAATGACCCAAAGATAAGACACATCTCAAGACTTCTTCTACCTACCAGAACGAGCCTCCAATCACAATGCTACTCCAGGATTAGTCTGCCTCTAATCCCTATCTCAAGAATTCTTCTACCCACTAAATGGACCATACTGGAAGAACAAGAAAGAAGCCTGGGGGCTGTTCAACCTCGCAAACTATCATTGTCACAAGAACAGGAAGAAGCATACTACAAGACTCTGAAAACAACCGAAAGGGAAGTGCAATTTATAGGCCAAGATCGGTGTACATAGACCAAGTTCACCAATTCAGAGAAGCATTGACAAGGACAATAAAAGAAGGCGATAAAGAGAGCAACAAAAAGTATATTCCGGCATATCCTAGCACAAGTAAAAGCCTTTATACCACCACCATAACGCCCAACCATAAAAAGCGAGACATAAAGGACGGTAAAAAGCAAAGTCACGAACCGTTGTCCGTTTCCTACACAGAAAAAGCTCGGGGGCTGCAGCTAAGGAAGAACTCGAAAAAAAGCTCGGGGGCTACAATTTCAAAGCCATCATGCTACTCTAGACCCTCCAGCTCTTTGTTTCAAAAAGCAAGAGGCTCGGGGGCTACACTCATTGAGTGCGCCAATGGGCGCACGCCAATCAAAAAGCCACCACCCGACTACTTTTGAGGAGAAGAATTCGAGCTCGGGGGCTACAATTTCAAAGCCGTCATGCTACTCTGGACCCTCCAGCTCTTTGTTCCAAAAAGCAAGAGGCTCGGGGGCTACACTCATTGAGTGCGCCAATGGGCGCACGTCAACCAAAAAGTCATCGCCCGACTTCTTTTGAGGAAAAGAATTCAAGCTCGGGGGCTACAATATCAAAGCCATCATGCTATTCTGGACCCTCCAGCTCTTTGTTCCAAAAAGCAAGAGGCTCGGGGGCTACACTCAATGAGTGCGCCTATGGGCGCACGTCAACCAGAAGCCATCATCCAACTAATTTCAAGAAGAAGAACTTCGGAAAAGCTCGGGGGCTACGGCTAAAGCAAGTCACGAACCTTCGCCTCATTTTATACAAAGAACTAGGAAGAGCTCGGAGGCTACGCTTAAGGAAACACACTTACAATACCAAACAGGCTAAAAGCCATCGCCCGACTTCTTTTCTGATAAAAAAACAACTCAGACGAAGGCTCGGGGGCTACAGGGCATACACCCTCAACTTTTTCTTTTTTCTCAAGATCCTCCAGCTACTTATAAATAAGTAGCGAGAGGCGCGGGGGCTACACTCAATGAGTGCACCTACGGTGCACAACAAAGGAAGAAGAAATCTTCAGCTAGACCACTTTGAAGCATCACTCAGAAGCAAGGCGCTCCCCGAGTTCTACTTCGAAATGCTCGGGGGCTTGTCGATACGGGACGTAGACGGCTACTCACCAGCACGGCTCCCATCAGGACAAGGGCAAGAAGGACGAATCCGAGTAAGAATACGGATCATCCTAGTTAGGCGAATAGAAAGTAACCTCTGTAATCAGAACAGAACACTTCCTATGGATCCGACTAGGATTAGAAACCATAGCTCTGGCTCTTTTCCTCTTATAAAAAGGAGCCAGAGCACCCTCTTTTGTAACAGAGAAAACAGACGAACAATACATGATCAGACATCAATCCAACGCAAAAGGCCAAGGCCGACTGGAGTAGAGCTTTTACTCGACGACGAGGGCTCGAACCAGGATAAACCGTGTGTCTCTTGCGTGAAACCGTCGAGTTCTAGTCGTCCGCCGAGGTCCGAATCAACTGCTACAGGAACCCCGTGGCAGGCTATCGGTGGTCAAACACCGACAGACAAGCTCTCAAGTTCACCTCTCATGCGTGTTGCAATGGTGTTCTTTGGAAGTTGAAGTACGTTTTAGGTGATTTTGCAGTAGGCTAGGGTTCCAGGGAGCTCTCGGGCTCAGATCTCGCCGTTGTTGTAATGGTTCTCTCTGTATGTTGCAGTAGGTTTCAGTCGTTGCTGTAGTACTGATTTTTGAGATGTTGTTTCAGTTCTTGCAGCAGCTGTTCAAGTGTTGTTGCAGTACTATATTCATGGTGTTTCATCAAACTCCATTCAATGTTTCAGCTATCTATTTTGTTCTTTTTTTTTTGTTGCAATAATATGTTCATGGTGGTTCAACTTCTTCAATCTAATGTTGGAGCCATTTTTGTCTCTATTTTGTTATTTGCAATGTATATGTTTTATGGTGTTTCAATTGCTTCTACCTATTATTGAAGCAGCATGTTTACTATTGTTGCACTATCGTGTGAATTGTGTTGCAGCGGAAAAAAGATTGGGGGAGGGGTGGCTTTGGAGGGTGAGCTGGTGGCGGGTGGATGTGCTGGGTCCGCCGAGGTTGGAGGCGGGAGGAGGGGAAGATCCCATGCTCATAGGAGGCAAGGTTTGGGGACGGGGGCCAAATCCCGTGCTCATAGGGGGCGAGGTTTGGCGGTGGATCCCGTGTTCGTGGGGGATGGGGCAGATTCCTTGCACGAGGATTGGAGGAAGGCGAGCGCTTGCGCTGGAAGTGGAGGAAGAGCGAGACGAGCGCTTGCACGCGGAGACCCGGGTGTTGGGGCACGTGCTCGGTGGGGTGTTGTGAGGCGGGGGCTAGTGCAGGGGTTGCGGGGGCATGTGTTGCGAGGTGGGAGGCTGGCTTGGGGGTTGTGGCCATCCGGATGCTCCATCCGTTCCGGACATCCGGGTGGTGGCACACCCGTAAAAATAATAATAATAATGTCTAAATTTTCACCATATATTCACCCCCTATGAAAGATGTTTATACACCTATAAATTAAGTACACCCCTCCACTAACCTACTCTAGCTTCACCACTGATTTCAAGAGGGTTGGCATGGTATTAAGGGATGCAACCGGACGTTTCATTCAGAAAATATTATGCTTACAGGTGCCACAATAAATGGGATGAATCTTGAAAGGATAGACCATGTATGCAACTACTTTTATAAGCTAAGGGGCATACTCAGTAACGGGGCTCAATTATGGTTGTGCTTCACCAACATTACTACATATATTACATAAAAAATAGATTCATTTAGTTCATATCTCCAATTTCAATGGGGCCTGCTCCAGACTGCGATCTGCCCTTCAAAGCTACCAATAACGGCAGATTTCTCTTTGTTGCCTAAAGAATTGGCGAGTCGCCTGTAATAATCTTCAGTGCTAAAATTACTTAATACTTTCACTGAACTTGCACTCTGCATGTCAATAACAATCTGACCGGCCATGTCTGGTGTGTTGTTGGCAACAATACGTATTGGCTTCAGCTGCAAAGATGGTTTTATATTCAATCCTTCCACCAGGTAAACAGCACCAAGAATTTCCCCCAGAAATATATCCTGTTATTATGATAACCCCAAAAAAATAATCAGTACTGAATGAACTTTCTCAACGTAAGGTGGACGATGTTCGCCAGACTTGCTTCTGTGCTCGATCAAAGAAAGAGAAATCGAACAAGAGCTGTGCTCGATCAAGGAAAGAGAAATCAGACAAGAGCAGCGCTCGACCAAGAACATGAACATATTTTTTTTCGTAAGTATACTTTTTAGGCTCTGTTCCAAAAGGTACTGCTTAACTATTGGGGCAAGGACCAAAATCCCAGCAGAGCTTATTATGGCCTACACTTGTGGGCACCCAGAACACTCTAGTTCTAGGTGAAACTATGTTATTTCAAGCTTTGCATTTTGTTCACTGACACCTAGATGCTATTAAAACTTGTTCGAAGTCAATAGTTGTTGCTTGGTTACTCTTTGACAGAACACTCTAGTTCTAGGTGAAACTATGTTACTCTTTGACAGAGACTGAAACAAAAATCTGAGGAGAATAAAAAAATTAGGTTGATTCAGATGAATCTAGACAAAAAGGAAAGAAAGTGAGCTTGGTTACTCTTTGACAGAGACGGAGTGTCCCCTTCTTCATTTGAATAATTGGCAGTCATCTAGATTCTCTAGGACTCCCAATAGGCAAGTTCAGTTTGAAATATAATGCAACATGGATTTGCGAACCATTATGATATGAAAAAAATTCTCAGCATTCTCTTGTTTGGCAAGATTAGTTGTAGCAGAGGAATATAGGGTATTTAAGACATTTACCATATGGTGGTAAAGCCCATGCTTCTGCTGAAGATCATGTAGTGAGAGCAGCAATCGGTGCACAAAACTTGATTCTGGAGTATGATCACGCTTTAGAGCTTGAAGGATACATTCAAAGGAGGCGGCTTTTCTTTGAGAGCTAAGAGGAATAAGTGTGACATCCAGATATGACTCCAGGACTGTTTTCGCAGCTAGTGGATCAAGAAACATATTAAACTCTGCATATCTATTTGATGGAACAGTAAACAAATTTCCCTTCGAATCATGTTCATCTCTGATATGTCCTCCAACAATGTAGACCATCTACATAGTGCATACAAGGGACATTTGCATATCAATACTTGAGAGAAAAAAATTGAAATTAGCACCAGAAGGTATCAAACAGCTGACCTCTATTACAGAACTTGAATTCCCATCAGAGAGCAAGATATTGGCTAAATTTGTAAGAGGTCCACTGGTAAGAATAGTGACCTTCTCACTTGGATCAAGCTGCTCTTTGATAGACTGCCAAACTTCAAAAGCCAATGGCTGCCGAAGTTCTGGATGGTCAGTGTTTCTAGGAGCGCCATATTTTACTGAATTTTCAGCAGTATACCTAAGAATGGGAAGCAGAAAATTGTAAGTATCTAGGCCATGGGCGCTAGCTTATTACTTATATGCTGGTCAGTCTGGTGCCTACAAAGAGACAACCTTCTAGGGCTTCTTGGCAATGATCGAGCTAGTCCATAGAGAGTGTCTGAGTCAATAAGTCCTCCGCTGCCTTGGGGAATAATACTAACATATTCGCAACCGAGACTTGGAGTTCCTAATGCAGTGGTATTACCACGTCCGACAGGAATGTCATCATGGCCCATCATATGTAAAATGTCATAAATGATATCAATGCTTGCAGCATTGGCCCACCCATTGCCACTGACCAAAATCCCCTGTAACCATTATAGTTGAATTGCATTCATCAAAATAAATACAAAATCAAATCTTTAATTGCATTGAAGCATAACATTGTCCATTCCCCGATAATTGTACCTTCAAATCTAATACTTCAGTAGGTGCCTTTAAGAGGTATATAAGGGGAGACAAAATCTCCAGGACTCATGTCCATGTCAATAATAACAGGTCTTCCCGTTTTTTCGCTTTTTAATCCTGGCTTATTAAGAACCTCTCTGTAGAATGGAAATTGTGCCTTAATGTCGAAACGGCCAGAGTTTTCTTGACGGTTTAGTCCCTGCAGGTCATATTCTAGTTATAAGAGTAGACTGACATCACATAAAATGATTGCTGACAAAGCTTGGAGCAACTTTTTGGTTTCATAGATAACACTGCATTTGAGTGCATTAGGGCCTTCATATAAAACTTTTGTGTGACAGAATATCAGTTCCTAAAGAGCAGCTGATCACCAAAGGCCAATTTGCATGCAGAATTGCAGCACGAATTGACATTTCACATAATCTTCATTATGAGGAGACTACTGATCACAGGACTTTAGTATCTATGATTGAATGAATCAATGAAAATAAAAGTTCAGCACTGTGTTGAAAAAATACAAGCTGACAGTGTAAATTCTGCTGATGGTAAGATGTTCTTAAGTAGTTAGGGAAGTAAGGAAGTAATTCCTGATTTGTTGGCAAAGTGGTAATTATTATCTTAAAGTGCTAAGTGCTGATTTAGCTACCTTTGGACTGAAAAGTGAAAAAAAATATAACTCTGTCAATGATTTACAAATTACAACTAATGGTATACATGCAGAATAATAGAGGGATGCAACTGGCATGTTGTGATTCATAAACAATTGAGCTTATTAGATCATTTAAGATTCACATACTAGAAATGAAATTGATCAGAAAGAAAGGGTATAATGCAGAAAACATGAGTTTTGAATCTTGTGACATGAGCCAAAAGGCAGAATACTTACCTCTAGGAAGCTCACGAAAAACTCCCTGTCCAGAGGACTATTCTTATCCACGTTTGGCTTAGCTTTTGTAGCAACACGAATGCGGGCTGCTTCTGGGCTGGAAACTTCCTTAGTGTATCCATCCTAAGAAAAACAATTACTCAGTGTATCCATAGACAGTAAGATTTATTCATACATATTATTTACTTGCAAAATTGAAGAGTAACTGTCCAATATAAAATAGTAACATTCGCACTGTTCTCACAATGCATTCTTCAACTTATATATATTCAAATCAAAGCCTCTGTCTGTCTGGAGACATCATAACAAAATAACAGAGGTATGTACTGAGGGAACTTAAGAATTTCTATGAAGTTAACAGACATCGGCAACAATTTTTTTGAAAAGAATTATGCAGCTGTTCATAATAACTATTTGGTTGCCGTATAGTACCTCACATCTTCCTTTATTACTTCCCTTGACACGACAGAAGCAATCTGTAATCCCAGTTTGAACATGACCACTATGAACTCCAAACTTTTGAAGACCAAACTTGGGAGTAGTACGACCATCGAATAATGGATTTGAGCCATCATGCACACCATATGGTTTGTTTGAAGTTACTACTGTAATGTTCATATATTCAAGCTCAGCAAAATCATTTCCATATTTACCGTTCTTATCATTGCGCATGCTGGAAATGGCAACACCAGAGGTAAAGGAATCCCACATGAAATAGCTCTGAACAAGGAAAGACAAGAAACATGAATAAACAAAAACAAGTAATAGTGAAAAGAAAAATATATACCGAATGAGATGGAACAAATTACATGAACTTACTGTATAGAATTCGTCATTGAACCAAGTGTCACGAGCTATCTTCAAAGACTTGAAGCAGTATTGTGCCTCATAAGTACTCTGATGACGCTCAAATTCCTCGAAGAATTCTTTGTTGATTGGAATTGTATTTGTTGCATCAAGAGGAACAAGAGTAATTGGAATGCCAGAATGAAACACCTGATGAAGTTCATATGTTAGCTTCTTTGAAAAAAAAAAAAAATCGTTTCATGCCACTGATAAACTCCTCAGTCCACAATCTGGGGCCAAATAAAGTCATGCTCCCTTATGGGCTATCCTTTCACAAAATCTGTATCCTCCATACAATCATTTTTTCAATTTAATGGTAAAGCACGCAAAGATCATTTATTTATTTTGCCACTCATCATACTTGTATTATTTAATAGCTAAACTAACAGTGAAGTGACAGCAATAACATGAAAGGGATGAATTTTTTGCAAAATAATGTGCTGATGGTATAGAGGGGAGAACGAGTCATTATATGGCAGAATGAGTGATTATTTGCAAAGTAAGGGCATAGAAGCAATTTTCTCTAGCTGATTAGCTGATCCATTAATTGATGTGAAATAACAATGAGCTAAAGATAGATTCATGCATTATTTGTAATTAAGCATGCAAGCTGAAGCATATATAGGTATGTGAGAGTTTACGACACACTAAAGCATAAGACAAGTAACAAACTGACAAGTGAAAATAATCCCACAAACATTGAGAGTAGACAAGGAAAAAAAAAAAAGATAAACGAGGAATGATTCTGCCTTTGCTCCATATTGCTACAAATGGCATAGTGGATGACTGCATTCAAAGAAAAAGCGCAAAGCTAAGAAATGCATATGTTCAAATGAAACAAGAAAAAAAAAGGTTCAATAGGTCTTATCTTGCAAATATAAGGTTTATACCTGGTATGCAGCGAAAGGATCTCCAAATATGTTGAACTCTGCATTTGGGTTGGTAGAGTAACTAGTAAACATGTTACCATGGTCACCACACTGCTGTGGTATGCAACCTGTAGCATTTTTTTGGACAGCAACCTGTAGGGTTCTTTGATCTGACTCCACCACCCATAATGTATATGTGCTCCACATTTCTTTTCAAGTGTGGATATGTCATAAGAAAAATGGCAAAGTTCGTGTGTGATCCTATGAGAAAGACTGTTGTAGGACCAGCAGAAATTGTGTCTATCAATACTTGTTGTGCTGTAGGTTGCTGAAGTGGCATATATCTTCTGTGACCCTGTTAGTAAAAAAAACTATTAATCTAAGTAGAACGCATGTTTACCACAAAGCAAGCTATCAGCTATCAATAAATATTGCAAATGATATGCCTAAAGTTGGTTTTCGTTTAAGCCTCATGCCTGGTTAGTGCAGACTGCAAATATAATTACTCAGCTGCTCTTGATATTTAGAGGCATTGTAGACAAATTCCCACTGATCAGCTATCTTCAAATTTAAAATGAATCAGACACCAGCTGAAATATAACTAATTTTGAGAGACATTTAGACACATTGGTAGCTTCTAGTGGACAGCCTTCTATCTTAGTTTTTATTACAATGTGCTTTTAGTTAAGTATTAAAGGATCATGGGAAAAAAGGTCAACATACAAGGAATCAACAAAGAATATCACAAAAGTGATACACTACCTGTGGAAGGAAGCCCCTTCTGATTCCATAGTTTGTATCCACGTCCAACCGTCCACCACCCTCTAGTGGAATAGCTTGCCTGTACCGCAGCCTCCAACCATTGTCATGCCCTAAATATTAACATAAATATTAGTATCTACTCCTAGGAATTAAACTAGAGAATCACAGCCACAGGAGAACTGAGAACTGATTAATTCTCTTTAGATATCGAAGTTAACTGACCCTCTCTACACTGCACTGTTACAGTGGAAACTAATATAAAACTTGGTACCTGATCAATCAGCGGTAAATAACCACCAACATTTGGATATATGGTGCCTGAGTTTGATATTCCACCATCACCACCGACACCAACCGGGATGTCATCACGGCCCATCATATAGAGCAGATCATACAGGTGATTCACAGCATGTCCAGCATCACTCCACACATTCACATCGATGGTAATTGCCTGATTATGTTAGCAAGATAAAAAGAATAAGGGTATGCTGTATGTATAATGCGTTTTAGAACAATTGGACTACACAAAAAGTTTCCCCAGCTCTAAAGTTTATCTTGGAACAGGACTGAAGCAGAGATAGTGATATAAAACAGTGTTAGGGTCCCGATAATAGCAGCACAACATGTAGCGAGGGTAGCATTGCAAACAATTGAAACAAAACAAAAACACTCAACTCGCATTGGCACCCCTTAGCAACTCCCTTCAGACTACAACCAGGTCTGATATCAATACGGCACATAAAACATGAAAGCGACATTCCTGACTACTGTAATTGAGATGCAACACACTTGCATTGCCTCAAAACAATAGCCAGCATTATCTTCCCAAACTTGAAGGTTCTAACGGTACACTGAGCTCACGATTAACTGCTCTTCCAGGAACACAATGCACCTGTATCTGTACTGTTGTTCTTTCTTAGGCAGAACTACAGAGGGATAATCATTGGAATTCTACCGCCATCTCATCAGAAATATGCAGAATCCACCAGTGCAGTGGATGCATTGTCCTAGAATGACTGAATCCCATTCTGATTGACTCTGAGACCCAAAAGCACAAGCGTTAAACTTCGATATTGAGCTGACATTTTCTAATCTGTCTTGTGGAGCTTGGTGAAGGCTAGAAATGACCTTGGTTTCTTACCATTCTCCCTCTTCACCCACCGGCCACTTCCGCGTCCCACTCCCACCTCGGCGGTCGGTCGTCCATCCGCAGCCGCCCATGGTTCCGTGGAGGAAACGCAGAGGACACGGCATCATCGCTACCCCTATTCGCCTACCGCCGAGGCCACGGCGCTATATGTGGCGCCCTGCAGGCGGCAGACGTCTTGTACAGTTCTACCTCCGTTCGAGGACTAGCATTGCCCCTAGCTAGGTCTCGTCCCACCCGGCGGCGGCGGCCCGGAAGCGCGGCCGCTGGACGCGGGTATCGGCGGCGCCACGCCCACCTTGCCGGATCATCAACGAGACATCGAAGACCAAATTGGGCCTGTTCGGGAAGCCCGGACTAAGGCCAGAAATCGAAATGGGCCTTTTCAGTTTCCGGTTTCAAGGGGGAAAAAAGAATGAAAAAAAAAAGTCTACTTTCTCTCCCTTAACTTTCACAAAAATCTATTTTTCCTTTCTAAACTTTAAAACTAGACAAACAATATTCCTTAACTTTTTAAACCATGCATAAAAACCATCTCTCGGTTGAGGGTGTCTCGCGGCCTGTGACTCCCGCTGCCGCCGCCGTCGGATTAGGTGTCTCCATTCTTTGGTTCCCTCCCTCCTCCTCAAGGCATATCGCCGGAGGCCTGAGGGAGTGGGGATCCATTATTTTCTAGTAAGTTTTTTTTATTAGATTGAGTCTTTAGGTTAGGGTTTCTCCATGCCAAGTTTCTTGGTATTAGAGATTTATCTCTTCCTCTTGCTCTTCTTCTCGGCAACGGGGGGTGTGGGGTGGAATCGTTTTCTCTATGACGGATATGTTGAAGATGAAGATGGCATATACGGGCGTCGAAGATCTTTATCGACATGACGACATGGAGACTTGTGTTTCGAATGGCGGGCATCAAGACGGAGATGATGCCGCCACCATGGAATAATTTTCTCCGGTCCCTTCTTCGTTTTGTTGTGGTTGGATCCGCCCACGATGAAGGACTAGGGACAATAATTTTCAGATCAGACTTCCTCATTCTTTGGTGGTAGAAAGAAGAAAAAAAAGAAAGACACAAGGAAGAAGAAGAAATTTTTCAACTACGCTGCTTGAAAATATTGGCCGTCCATTGGGCATCTATGTGCAGTCGAAAACAATTGTTACCGAGTATTTGCCTGTGCGGGTCATCCATATAAAGCGTCAAACAGGTTCAGTTTTGAGATCTGGAGCTATTCGCAGTGTGGGTACAATTTAGATGAATTTCTGGATATTTGTGTAATCCAGAGGAATTGTAATGTGTTGATGTACCCAACTATTATCTAATATAATTCTTCTTTCATCAAAAAAAAAACTTTTTAACCAATACACTTTACCTTCCTAGAGTGGTTTTGATATTGGGTTTTCTATAGTGATAGTGATTTTGTCTTTTTCTATTTTATTTATTTCAGCTAAATTTTTTAAAATCATAGTAAATTACAAAAATTTATAAAATAGAAAATATAATTTTGTTGGACTCCACATGAGTAGTTCTACACAGTGAATATATGATATGATATTTTTTAATATAAAGTTTTTTTGCTAGTATTTTTCTTTTGTATTCATTTTGGGAAAAATCATAAAATAAAAAATCTAATTTTGTTGGACTCCGCATAAGTAGGTCTACAAAGTGAATATATAATATAATATGCTTTAGTCCAACAAAATAATTATAGAAGTTATAGTTATGAATTATTTTAATTAATTATAGAAAAGTATAGATCAAAAGTTGTAGCAAGAATTTTATACTAAAACATATCATATTATATGTTTATTTGTTATCTATTTATGTGGAGCCTAAGAAAATGGATTTTCTATTTTATATTTTTTTGTGATTTACTATGATTTTTCAAAGATTCACCAAAATAAATAAAAAAAAAAAAGACTACCAAAACTTTGTACTAAAGCATACCACCGTATTATATATTCACTATGTATATCTACTCATGTGGAGTCCAACAAAATTAGATTTTCTATTTTATGAATTTTTTATGATTTATTATGATTTTTCAAAAATTTAGCCAAAATAAATAAAATAGAAAAAAACAAAACCACTGTTACTGTAGCAAAACCACCACCAAAAACACTTCATCAGGGAGGTAAAGTGCATGGTTTAAAAAGGTATGTCTGATTTTAGAGTTCGGAGAGGAAAAGTAGACTTACACGAAAGTTGGAGGAGGAAAAATAGACTTTTTCCAAAAAGAATCCATGTGAGACCAAGTAAATAGTACAACATTTTCTCAAAAAATAATAATAGTGCAACATGACTTGTAGGTTGATTGATCGAAAATAGTAATCGTATTTGGTGAAAGATGTCATGGTACCTGTTAAAGGGGTGATGTGACACTTAGTGGGGGTAATTGATAGCTTATATGTGGAGACTAAAAGATAATGATATAGATAGTTTGGAAACTTTTATTTGTGCACCACTCTATAAGATGTTATTAATATGAATGCATTTTGGTTGTCAAAAAATGCAAAGAAGTTTCTAGATTCTTACAAATTTGATTTTTTTCATAAAAGTTCTTACATTCTAAAAAGGGCATGCAAGCTACTAGGTCACCTAGCTTAGTTGTAGAATTAGTTAAGTCACTGATGTGTATTTGTCATTATTAAAAACAAGTTGAAGTTGGTAGGAGTAGTTGTTAATGGGACGGGGACTCATGAAACAGGCAACCTATAATTATATTTATTTTCTTTTTTTATAAAGTCCTCACGTTACTCGCGTGGTCTACCATTGCATCACTTGTATGGTCACCTCACGAAACTATCTCCTGCAATTTGCAAAGCTTAGGTGCAATTTAATTTGGAATCACTTGCTCTCTCAAATTTCTTCTTGTTGAAATTAGTGACATTTGAAACTACATTGCAAATTATAAGATATTTAATTTTTTTTATACATAGTTTTTGCTATGCTTATAAGAGTAGTATATCTAGATACATAATAAAAAAATATATAAAAAAGCCATAATATACGTCTTATGATTTGGAATAGTGGGAGTACCAAATTAACCTTCAGCTAGCTTATATCTTTGCTCTCGGAAACGTCAACTTAGTATATGTGGTGCACGTCCTCCTCCTATTTGCTTTGATTGTTAGTTTCAGAGTTTTTTTAATTTCCTATTTCTAGGGAAATAAAAGTTGAATCTTCTTTACTTTCAAAGATTCCCTTTGCTATTTTTTCTACTAAGACCAACATTTTGGTTCACACACAGATGACTATATTGTGACTAGGAAGCCACTCATACGATGATGTGAACATGGCATGGTCTTTCACTATGCCATAAAGACACAAATACTATATGTGAGACGGATCAATGGCACGCATCTCTAAATAAAATCAGAGATAGGAATGAACCATACTGTGTCTCTAATATTATTGGCTCCCATGGGTTTAGGTATGAGGTCATCAATTATCACAAACAGATCTTCAGTAGGATTGATATAGGAGGGCTCTATATCGCAGAGGGACGTAAATGTGCCTATCTCCAGTGTTGTGTATAGCATAAGCGAGTACATTAGTATAAACAGATCGATGTATAATTTTCTATAAACTTGATAAAAAATAAATAAACTTAACTAATAAACAAATTAAAACTAAAAATGACTTAAAATTTAAAATGGTAGGTGTAGCATATTAGGTTAAAGAAAAAAAAGAGGGAGGAGGGAAAATAGAAGTTTGTTCCGGTATCATAGAATGATGATAGCAGTTCTTATTCTTACTATATAGGAGTACAGGATAGACGGACAAGGTTCCAGAGTTCCAATTAACTGACAATGACGCCAGTCGCCAAATATTCTCTTTGTAATCAAGATATACCTCATTATTTAGTCAAAGGCTTAATTAAAAGGGGCGTGTAGATGCTCCATCACTATCTTATCTGTACACTATCATTGTAATTTATATTTAAATATATATGATTGATTTGGATAATGACAGTGCCATATGCATCAAATAAAATCATGCATGCTTTGTTTTATTTTATACACACGGAAGTGCTTGCAGCCAAAAGTTGTCGTGTTAGCTGAGCACGGAACGTGGTTCATCGAGAGATGAACAATATTGTTACACGCAGACATCAAAGAAATAAGCTCTACTAGCATTGCAAAATTAAATGCATGGTCACAAATTCACAATGATATACTCCCTCCGTCTCTTTTTTTTTGTCGTTGTGGGATGCGTCTTATGAAGTTTGACTTGATTTATAGAAAATACGTATAATATTTATATCTCCAAATAATTTTGTTAAAAAACTAGATCCAAAGATCTTTTTGATGATATTAATTATGATACTAATTGATAATATTTATTATTTATTAAAATTACTGGTATTTATGTATCGAAAAGTGAAGCGACAAATAAAAAGTAACAGAGCGAGTACTATACTGGTAGACCCTGAAACGTGACCGGAAGGATGATGTGATCTCTCCATCGTCCAATCATCCGGCGGTCGTGGCCCCCAGTCTACGTCTAGTCGTCTCTACTGTAGTCAACAAACGCGGGCTTTGTTGGGACGTGCACAGGTTGCTGATCACGATAGAGATGGACCTCTCACAAATACACTGTGCCAACAAACATGCCCTCCGTTTAACGCATTATATACTATATTATTGTAGTATATGCGTGACGAGTATGCACAGCACAGGTTGGTATTCAAGACAAATACGGAGTATATATATTAGTATACTGTATGAAGTATGAACTAATAGATGCATGCGTGACGAGCATTATTGCACGCACGCAGTAATAATTGTTTTAATGAAGAATGCAGGCAAATTAAATAAGGATCAAAGCGAGCGTGCTTTATAATCATTTTCTTGCTCTTGGAGAAAATTGCGTCGTCGATACAAGGACGGACGGACGGACGACAGGACGAGAACCCCCACGCGCTAGACGGACGTACGTACCTTGAGGTCGAACTCGGAGCGGTTCTGCTTGAGGATGTAGAGCAGCGCGAACAAGTCGTCGGTGTCCATGTCCGTGTCCACCAGAATCCGATGGGGGGCCGCCGTCTCCGCCGCGCCACCACCGGAGATGGCAAAGACAGTCATCACCAGCACCAGAAACGCCACGGTCGTCGTCGTCCTCGATGGAGGCAACATCTTCTTCATCCTCCACCTCTCCGTAGCAAGCTATGGACGACTGTGTATATATTAGCACTACTAGCTACCAGAGCAGTAGTGTCTTCGATCATCCGGATAAGCCGTTGATCGATCGAGCGCAGATAGAGAGTCTGCCGTCTGGGAGGGGATCCAAGGGGATGAGGAGGAGGGCACAGCGCGGCAGGGCCTATAGGGCACAGGAGCGGATCGGAGCGGCTGGGGCGACAAGAGAGTACACGCGACGGCACCGGGCCACGTTACTTATCGGGCGCGTGCTGTGCTCCTTTCGGTCTCGTGATTCAGGCTGCTACAAAATCATGGACCCTATCGGATATACGGTTTGTTTGGGACCGTTTTCAACTCTGCTTTATACTTGGTTTTTTTCTAGCTAAACAGGTTCAACTTCGTCTCATGAAAATAAGATGAAGTTCTGAGAGCACCTGAAGAGTTGCTCTACAAAATCTAGCTTTTTTAAATTACTCCACGGTGAAGTTTGTTAAACAGAGTTCATAGAGTAGTCCTAGCTAAGCACATGATTAATAGTTTGCTATTAGAAAAATAACTAGCTAGAATTTTGTTTGAATCTAATATCTTACCGATCACCTAGCTAAAGGGATTAATAGTCAGTTTGATGGACCTAGAAGGCGCCTAACGGACATAAATGAGTGATGATTAGTTAATGTCTAAGCTAACATAACACATAACTAATATATAGTTAATTTGGTGGATCCAAACGAAATCTAATCTGCATGCATATACATGAGCGAGCAGGACAACAACCATATGAGCAGAGATGCTAATCAATACTCCCTCCATATAGGAATTAAATGTCGTTTAGGACATCGATATGGTCTCTAAAATATAACTTTGACTTAATATTTTTATAAAAATACTCGTTACAAAGTGATATATTTATACTTTTATGAAAAATATTTTTCAAAACAAATCTATTCATATAGTTTTTATATTTCTAAACTCTACAACTTAAAAGTTATTCATGATTTATATTCTCAATGTTTGACTCAAACTTTGTCTAAAACAACATCTAATTTCTATATAGAGGGGGTACATGTTATTCCCTCGTCCAAAAGTGATAAGTAAATTTGACAGAGGAAAGCCGTTCAAAATAGGTTTTGACCTTTTATCTATGTCTGTCGGTCTCTGTCCATTTGCTATGGAAAACTATACGTAGAAGAATGCTGTGACATACACCTACACATGCACAAAAAATATATGTACAATCTCATGCATATAACCCATACTGTAATTGAATCAATATCAAGCAATTAATGCACATGCCTGACGAACCTAACTTGCCCAGGACAACGACTTCCTCTGTGCTACTGAGCCGCATGTTACTTGTCACAGCTGATGCATGATTGTCCTCCTTTTCTCCATAGGTCATATTTTTTTCTTGTCATATTTGTTTTTCATATTTATGTAGTGTTTTTTTCTGTTCATAGCAAGTCAATACTATAGTCCAATCCATTCAAGAAACATAAGTATTTTTTTTTTTGAAACTAAACAATATTTTTAAGTATCACTAATCTTTAACCATGGAAGCAAAGGTGATTTTGTTATGGTCGGGCGCACGTACAAACGGAGGGAATGCGCGAGTGGCTAGCAGAGCGCGTGCGCAGCGACGCGGCTGGTGCGCCGGACTCAGTTCACGCACCAAGTTATCAAGTCATTTTCAGAATCAGTTAGTTTGTTTCAGGAATTTTAGGAGATCGTTGTTAGGAGAAGTTTGTTAGGATTTGTACTTGGCCTATAAGGCTCAACACTTTTGGTTAATGCAGTTTAGCCTGGGATTGAGATCAAATCTCCCCACGGGCGCCCAGGCGCCTCTCGTGTCTTTCGCTCAGCTTCCAGCGCCCCTAAGCGTCGTCGATCACGGCGCCGCCGACTCGACGACGTCGCCCACGCCCCTCCCCCATTGCCTCGCCGCCATACTTCCTACGCAGCAAACTACGCCGTAACAGATTTGTTCGACACCCTCATAGACTAGATAACGAGATTGCCGTCAACACTAAGTCCTTACCTAACTATGCTCAGTCAGACAATGACTCAGAGGCTACACCCATCGGATACGGCAGACCCCTCCCTTCTCTGAACTCATCATGCTCGGAAAGTACGGGCCGTTGAGCAGTGGCTACCCGGTCAGATCTCGATTTCAACCAACAAATGCTCTTAGTGAGGATTAGAGTGAGGGTGTGACCTCTCCCGACCCATGACAAGGAGTTGGGATATTTCACTATACTATTTTCTAAAGTTAAGTAGGAATTACCAAAGGATCAACCAGTGAGTCTCTTGGAGCATAGTAAGATGCTATCTCAATCGTTTCCGCCCTTAGCCCTCTAGTTACTGTTTAAAGCATTGTCTAGCACTGTTCAGTTACTTTTCACATAATTTTGTTGCTGTTTAAACTACTGTTAGTCAGTTTTTTCTGGCCGTTTAAAACACTTCGCACAACCGGCACTTCTTACTGGAAAGATCCTCTACAGACTGCACTCTGCGCCTTCTACGGTCGCTCCACCAGCACCTCCTCGAACGCCCAACTCGCACCAAATGATAGAAACATTAGCCCAGCGGCCCATCTAAAGCCCACAAGGGCAGTAAACGGCACTAGAGCACGCCGCCAATCCACCACCGCGCCGCTGCTGCCCAGCTTCACCTGTTCCGCTCGAACAAGTTGGCCGCGACGCCGTCGTCGCCCACGCCACCGCTTACTTCGCGGGCGGTTCCTAATCTGTCGAACTATGTGAGCATGGACTGCACATCAAGGCAACCAAGTGGCATCGCAAGGTGCTGCATCTGGTCCCTACGCCGCGGCTGCTGCTGCACCGCCGTCGCCGCCACTCCCTGCGCCACCGGTTGCTATGGTTTACCAACAGTCTAGAATATAAAAGAAACTACGAATTGTTAGCTTGAATAGAATTAGCATTGGAATTTTCAGTTTGAATAGAACTAGCATTTGAACCAACAGGCCTTAAGAAACTATAAATTGCCCTTTTCCCCTTCATATTACCTAATCGATCAAGTGATTAGATCAATCAAACTATAAACAAGTGCTATTGAACAAGAGGTTGTATCGTAATGTAAATAAGAAAAGGGCAAAAAGCAAAGGAGAATGGCAGCGGTAGAAGGGCAGCATGCCTGGGCCTAGAATTCTGGCCGACTCCGTCTGAGCACGGCGTCGGCATGTTGCGATGACTTAAAGACGGCAACGTCGACATTGCAAGGACTTCGAAGGCGGAGTCTGGCCGAGTTGTCGGCCGCTTGTCTCACGGTCTCGAAGGCTTGACCTCCTGGTGCCTGCTGTGCTGCGTGTGGAAGCTAAACAGACGAGTCATGGAACAAGGATCAATGGAGATTGCAGACTGCTGATGGAATACGAAGAGTCACCAATGACGCTTTGTGGGTTGTATCTTAGTGGGCTGTATGTAAGCACTGGTTGCCTTGTTGGGCTCCAATTGAGGGGGCAGCCCTTCATAAATTAACTAATAAGCACTCATTCATAAGTAGCTAATGAAGAATTAGTGGACTGTTTGTTTGGGGGGGTGCTAGGCCCTCCAGCCCCCCCCCCATCCCTAGTTTCAAAAGTTCAGTTCAGAGGAGTACACAATCTAAGTTCAATTACTCCGTCAATTAGGGCATGCACAACGGGCTGTTTCAGCCGTCTGCGGCCCAAAAATTTTCAAAAACATCCCTCGTAGACAGAGGGTCATCGTCTCGTGAGACCCCGACTCGGCTCATGCTCCTAGGAATCATTCTCGTCGAACTGTCGGGGACCAAAATAAGGGCCCCTCCAAACAAGCAGGCCCAACAAACGCAAAAGCTAGGCTACATGGTAACTAAGCATGGCTGCCAGGCCCGACACGCCGCCAGCCAGCCTCGACCGAGCCCCCTTAGCTTGGGCCCACGGTAGGCGCTAACTTTCCGCCCCGTCCGAACCCCCTCTGCCGAGGCCTCGGGCGGGCGCTTGCCTTCCGTCCCCGTCCGAGCCCCTTTGGCTGAGGCCTCGGACGGGCGCTGCCTACCGTCCCCGTCCCGAGCCCCCTATCTTTGAGGCCTCCGGACAGACGCTAACGCTCCGTCTCGCCCTCGAACCCTCTGAGGAACGCCTTGGACGAGCTCCGCCTCCCGTCCGTCCGAGCCCGTGCTAGGGCCTAGGCCCCTGGACGCCGGGGCGCTACCTCCGGTCAAGCCTGACCACAGACTTGGCGTATATCCACCGCCCGCCTTCCCACGGTGCACATCGAGGCCCGGCGCCAAGCGGGGATGGGAGCCGTCCCGTCACAACTCGCCCGCGTTCATGATTACGCTACCCCTACGGTGGCGGCCATGCACCATCCTTTGTAGGCGCCATGATGACTAACCTCTATGACAGTCCCGGCCCCGGAAGTCCCGATACAAATAGTGCGCCGCGCCCGAGCGGCGCATCGGCGTCAACCTTGTACGGAGGCCGGGTCTTCGAGCCCCGGCCACCAGACGCCCGGGTATCCGAGAGTCTGGCAGGCAAAGTGATGGCTTCCATGCAGTATCTCTTCTTGCCCAAGCCACGCCGTATATGACAAACAATGCCACGGCCCTCGGAGCTTCGGACCGGGATGAGTCAAAGCTACAAAAGAGCCATAGCGCCCCGGACACGTTCACCATGACGTCCCCCCCCTTGCCGGGGATCGGGGAGCCGACTCCACGAACGGCGCCCGCAATCGGCAAAGACGGCGCCGTGAAGACAAGGCCGCCGCCCACACCGGGCCTCGAACAAGGCAGGGAGAAGCTCCGAGGCCTCGGCCGGAAGAGGCGGCGCCCACCACCGTTTCACCTATTCGGACATTTGTACTAAAAGCCCGTTCCTCCCCTTTGCGGCTATAAAAGGGGAGGACGGGGGTCCCTCCAAGGGCAAGTGAACGAATCTATAGGCAAGTCGGTTGGTCTAGATACAAGTCAATCGGACTACGCGCGAGTCTAGCAATCTCCTTAGCACACGGGCTCATACACTCATCTTCACGAGACTTGGGACCAGCTCCCTCTCTCCACCTGCTTGTACACCCCTACCTACAAGCACCTTGGTGCAAGATAATACAAGACTCCCTTGTGTCCATCTCGCACACCATTCGGGGTTGGGAGCACGCACGCAAATTTACTCGTTGGTACTAGGACCGCCAGTTTTAGCACCGACACGAACGGATCACATGTGGGTGTGTTGCCCTTGCCTGTGTACGCGATAGAAAAGAAGCTGAGCTGAGGTGGGCAAGAGGCAGCTGTCATTCGTCAATCCTGAATCGTTCGTCAATCCTGGGCCATCTGTTAGCATTCTTGTTTTTTTCAAAAGAATGCACAACTTTACTTAAAACTTATAAATCCATATAAAATCAAAATCAAATCCAAAAATTATGATTCAAAGTTTTTAGATTCCTTTCAACCAGAACTATAACCTATATATAGAAAGTGATACAACACATGTTACACATTGAACATTCTCTGTATATTTTCTTCTATGGAACCCATTCCTATATTGTTTTTAGAAACTATTTTGCTCAATAAAAATTGCAAAAATTACAACCTAATATGTTCATGATTGATTATGTTGCCGAATAACTAGTCTAAAGAATAGTAATTATCTTCAGCTTAATAATTATTGGTATGTTTTATATCAAGTAGCATCACACTGATATACAGGGATCATGCTCATAGTTAATCGTCACTACAATGCTAAAAAAACTTATAGACAGCTAAGCAGACAACCATTGTACGAGCTGTCTATTTTAGCTATCTGTGCCTGGATACAAAAACTTATAGACAGTATGTTGTCTGTGGGTTGTACATGCCCTTAAGATCGTGGTTCAATCTAATAGTGTGAGGATTTAATACCTGTCGATTTGAGAGTCTGGTTATTGTATGAACGGAAAGGTCTATAAAAGCTCTGAATGTAAATAAAGAGATGCTTGGGTACGTATAACAAAAGAGTGTCCATCTTTTGTATGTGCGAATGGGATGCAAAAGAGATGCATCGATAAACTCTGAATGGAAACAGAATGCATTGATGAATCATCGCATGGTGTTGTTCATGTGGCAAGAAGCATCTATACAGACTTTTTTCCTTTTGAGAAATTGTCGGAGCTTATACTCCCTTCGTCCCCAAATAAACGTCGTTTCGGGTTTTACGTCTTTGCAAGTTTGACTTGACTTGTAGAAAATACATGCAATATTTATATCTCCAATAATTTTGTTAAAAAACTAAATTTAAAGTTCTTTCCCGTGATACTTATTATGATACTAATTGATAATATCTATTATTTATAAAAATTGCCGGTATTTTTTTTCGGGAAGCGAAAAGCGACAATCATTTTGGGACGGAGGGAGTATTAGTCAATAAAAGTGTGTTACAATCAGCATCAACAGTAGCTCAAAGAACCGATGGGGTTAAAAGCCACTCCACAATCGGATTCTCACGGCTCACTGATCTAGCACACTCATGAACTAACTTATTATATTTTAATTACAATTAATAAAAGATAACTTAAAAACTTCAAAGCTCCCGGCAAGCTTGTCCATCTGTGACTTCCGTTGATCCCACAGGGACACCATTGCAATAGAAATGAATCATCACATTGTCTTTCTTGTCCATGCTTCAAGTAAAAGGAATTTTTCTAAAATAATATTTTTTTTAATGAATAATTGTAAATATAGAAGCTGTTATGAGAGTGTTGCAAAACTAGCTGTCTGTTTTGGCGTGGCTGCCGACAAGAAACCTATCAGCCTCCCAAAAAGCCGATAGATCGACGGGCGCACCCGTGGCGGCCGACATCCCTCAGATGGAACCGGTCGGCGCCGACAGTAGCCAGTCGGCCGGTGGCTTTGCCGATAGGTCCAGTCGGTTGGTAGCCGGCCGACCGGCCCATAAGAAGTCGGCCCTCGGCTAGCCCTCTACAGCCTGTCGGCCCTTGGAAGGCCGATATGAGCCTATCGGGATTTGAATTGCCGATAACCTCCTATCGGCCCTCCCGCAGCCTACAGCTATATTTCATGTCCTCTTCCCCCCTATTCCACGTACCTTTTTCATCTTTGAACTATACACGAGACTGTTATTAATATTGTTCTCATTGGGTTGCCTCAATAAAAATGAGATCAATTTTTTATTTTAAAAATGCGAAGCAGAAACTTATGAGGAACAACCACATTTTAATATTAATCCAACGCACTATATGAACATAAGCATGTCTTAGAGAATTAAACAAAAGACGACCTGCAATAACAACTAACAATGGCATGTAGCGACCTCTAGTAAAGCGTGGGAAAGAGGTGGCAAACTAAACCTAACATGCCTTAGGAAAATTTAACAAAGCAACGAATACATAACATGAACATTGACTCATCCTAATAATGTTCCTACATAGCAAACTGAGTTGAGCCCTCTCCGACGTAGCCTCCCTTTGCCGGTGGCGGTGGGTGGTGGAGGAGGAGGCCCCTTGTGATAAGGACATTGGCAGTATGGATTAGGGAAGAGTCCCTTGTCCGCACCCGCATCATCGCTGCTATCCGGATCAGGGGTTTGGTTTTTGAATCCAAGATTGAAGATACGCTTCTATAGGTAGTAGATGTACTGTTGATGGGGAAAAATAGGAGCGGGATCGACCCATCTAATAAATCCACAATCGCCGCCCTCATTGGCTGCCTGAAATAGAGAAATCATATAAGCATGTAAGCATTTAAATTAAGACTTTTTTCGCAAGATATTAGTTGATGGGAAAATACCCATCCTATCGGGCATCTGAAGAAACGACGGCCTCCATGAATCTCGTCGTCGCTCATCTGAACTACGCAGTCCTCACCGTGGCGGCATTTGGGCCACTCCTCTCTCCGGTTATCATATCCCTGGAGAGGTCTATCATTGGTGAAGTCACTCTTCCCCTCAAGTGGAAAATCCTCAAGTGGTTCCACCCAATCATCTGGACCTAGAGAACCCTCCCACACAATGGGAGGTCCCTTCTTCACCCCTTTCCTCTACCTGAGGACTCACCCTTTCCTCTACCTGATGACTCACCCATTCCTCTCCCTCTGCCTCTAAACATATCTACCAAACACAAGTGTGCCTAAAAATCATGTAACAAGGGAGGTGTATATATAGGCCAAGGGAGGTGTAATGTTGTGCTAAAGTTTATTTGGACAATGCATTAATTTGAAATCGACAAAACACTGTTGATAGAACCATACAATGAAAGGGCTAGGTTTATGGTCTGAAAAAGCTACGTTTTAGTGATGACACTGTTGAAGGGACGATACACTGAAAAGGCTAGGACCCTAGTCTGAAAAGAACACGTTTTATTGACGACATTGCTGATTCGACCATTCACTGAAAAGGCTACGTTGTAATGTAGACACGGTTGATTCGACCACACATACACTGAAAAGCCTAAGAACACAATGAAGTGATCCCAGTTTAGCACTATCCTCGGCCTCGATGCAGGCGTTGGATCGCTTGTGTTTGCACTGTCCTTTGCCTCGATGTAGGCGTGGGATCGTATTGGAGCGTTGCCTCCAATTGAATGATCTTAAATCTATTAATACACATAAATCCAAGAGTACATTAGTTCACATCCATGGTACCATTGATGCATACATCAATGCGAACTCAACCTCCACGATGACCCCGCTTTGGCGGGTCTGCTGCGCTCCTGACGACGAAGGCGGCCCGTAGGAAAAAGTGAACTAGTCCGGAGGACGACGCTGTCGTGCCTCCGGGGTCAAGTCTGTAGGCTGAGTACTCTGCGTCGGCTATATGGGCTGTGGTGCACCAACAAACTGAGAGGGCCCGGCCTCAGACTGGTACGCAGGTGGAGTACTGCCCGTGAAAAAGGTCCCAAAGCTGCTCGTACCCTCAATGTACTCGCTGCAAGAAGCCCGGATACCTACAACATAATTTAAAAATTATATCCAGCTTGCTATGGTAACAATGTCCACCGTACTGCCGCCTGGGGACCCAGTCAGCCACTTATCGGCTGTCGTCAAGCCGATAGGCTTTTGTCGGCCTTCCACGGGCCGATAAGTCGCGTGTCGGCTTCTCTCCAGCCGATAGGGTACTAGGCCCTTCTTCAGTTGGAATAAAAATTGCAAGTTTTTTCACTCTCTCTCCATCACATCAATTTCTACCCGCATGTATGGAACACTAAATATAAGTAACAAAATAACTAATTACACAGTTTAGTTGTAAATCACGAGATGAATCTTTTGAGCCTAGTTGGTGCATGATTGGATAATATTTACCAAATACAAACGAAAGTGCTACATGAGTTCGAATACAAGTTTTTTGCGAACTGAACAAGACCTAGACTTGCAATTCTCCCAATTCAAATATTAGATTTGCATTTATTTATAAAAAAATATTATTTCAAAAAAAAATTCCAAGTAAAAGTACAAACGAGTAGCGGCCGCACCAACACAAGGAGGGTACGTAATATATTATTTGTACTGTTAAATATGTTGACTTCGTTTCGATGCAGGCATGTACATGTCCCTTTCAATTCTTCGAGTACAATCTAACTAGAGAGGAGAAAACAATAAAAATAACCATTGCAGCACCGTGAGCAAGTTGGCCGAGGCCCGAGGCCCAGCGCAGCGAAGGGAGGGCCGGGACGCTTGAAAGGCTGGTGGGAGCTGTTCGCCGTTGGATTTAAACGAAGGGTTAGATACGCTCGACTGCAGACGATCTGTTACTGAATGTGCGTTCAGTAGTACTAGGAGGGTACGCGCGAGATGCCGCACGTGCAGTTGGTGGTCGCACCTGTGTGTTGTGCTTGGTTTGTTTGTAGCGGTAATGGGTCTAAAACTATATATATGGTTTTGCCATTTTTTTCCTTCAACATGGTATGGTATACGTATCTACGCGTAGAAGATAATAATAAGTACTCTAGATTATCTCTAAGAACAACTGACGTAAAATTAGAAAATTCACGATCGAATAGTAGAAGTTATTGTTTTTACACTGTATAGCCTTTTGCATTTCGAGGTAATATATATTCTCTTTTACAATGGCGATTCCATAGGATCATTGAATCGACATTACAAAATGTGGTTTTACTAATAGGACTGATAGCGGTGGTAGTGGCGGCAGCAAGGTAGATGCGTGGAGGAGTCCGGTACGGTGAGATGCGCCAGCTTAAACAAAGGAAAAAATAAAGCCAAGCAAAAAAATAAAAATAAAAAATTGAATAGTGTATGTGGGGCCGTACAAACAGTGGCGGACCTGTGTAAATAGTACCAAACAGTGTGGGTAGGCCCACGAAACAGTGCTAAACAGTAGCGGAACAGTGCTGAATAGTGCCAGGATATCTGAGAGGCTGCGGATTCTTTCCCCGTTAAAGAACTACATATACGTGGTGTGGTGTAATGAATGGGTGAATCGGTCGGTGAGATATGGTTGGCCCAGAACCCAGATATGGCACTACTACGTGACGGGCCTTGAATGTCATATCGAGCCTAGTTGCTTGCTAGTTCAACGAGCTGAGTTTGTGGGCTATATACTAGTGCTCACGAAGAACAGAATTCAGCCCATCATCCGGATTCCGGACAGGGTAATTGAAGAGCACAAATCTGACGTACTTGCTGCTGCATGCGCCAGGGCGACGACGGCCATCGCAGCATCCGTGTGGGCCGGTCGACAAACAGCCGTGGCCAGCCAGCCGGCCGGGACGATCTCGACCGAGAGAGGTGGAGCCGTGGAGGCGCGACGGGCCGACCACGGACCATCGCCGCATCTGGTGGCAGGTGCGCGGTGGCGCCGGTGCCTGGGTAGCTGGTATCAAGAGGACTACGACGACGAGGCAGCTCAACGTGATCGCGTACACCCGGCAGCTGTGTGTATTGGTGGTCCACGTGAAAATGGTCATGCGAAAAATCCAATTCTGCCGGATCAAATAATCCCAACGCCGCCGCCCCGGACCGCTTGGAAACTGTCCATTGTTTTTGGCATGAGAGATTTGTCTGTTTATTTAACGTTTCTAGACTTACTCCCTCCATCCTTAAATAAGTGTCGTCGTGAGATGCATTTCACAAGTTTTGATTTGATTTATAAAAATACGTACAATATTTATATCCCTAAATAATTTTGTTAAAAAACTAGATCTAAAGATCTTTCGATGATACTAATTATGATACTAATCGATACTATTTATTATTTATTAAAATTGTCAGCAGTTGTTTATCGAAAAGCGAGCGACACTTATTTAGAGACGAAGTGAGTATAGTGTTTTAGTGTGATGCACGTACCTAATGACGTACCAAAAGGTCGCAACGAGCGGGGCAGGTGTGACTTGTGAGGAAACAGTGTACCGATATGTACGAATGGAACAGGTAGATCGAGCCAGCGAGGGCATCGATCGGGTAAGAATTGACGAAGGTACTCGTTGAGTGCTCAGACGACGATACCATACATCGTACATCATCCTTGTATGCAGGAAGTAATTGCAGCTACGCCGGCCTTTAATCCTCCCATGTCGTACTCACGAAATATAAGAATACAGTCTGTACATACCGCGGTCTGTAATGGCTTGTCCTGAAAATATAAATGGATGGGTAAATAGATAGCCTGTACTTAAAAAAAAAAAAAAAAAATCAAAAATAAATTTCAAGTTTACAGATCCACTACATGTTCATAGATTAATACTAACATAACAGGTACACAATTCTTGTAAAAAAAAAAGTACACAATTCACTTTTTTTACGAATTACACGATTGTCGGGGCCAAACAACCGGCCTGTTGGGCCCCCTACTAAACAGAATTAAGCGAGCCGCTATTAGCGGCCCACGACCGCCTACGGCCGGACCCGGGTGGGCCGACGCCCGACGGCCCGCTAGAAGGCAGCGGCAGAGCCCGCGGGTAAACTACGCCATGCGCTGGGCACGACCCCCCGGCGCGCACGGCCGCCGACCCGACCAGGCGGAAAGACTCCCCGGTCGTCGTGACCCGGGGAGGCCGCTGCTCGCACGACCACTTCGCTGGTGTCTTCGCGAAGAAGCGACCCAAGGCTTGCGCTCCATGCACGAGCCACGACCTCACCGCAAAGACGACCGGTCAAGTCATGTCTTTTCCGTCTGCGCCCCGTGCAAGATATGGGACGGAAGCATCTTGACCAAGACTTGTTTGTCGGTCAGGGGCATGGCGACGGATGCCAGCGGCACTGTTAGACAGAACAGGGTACGGCCTGGCGCATTGACCGCACTATTAACCAGAGGCAGGGTGTGGCTCGGTGTAACACCTTTACGTTAACCTAAACTTGCCATGTCATCATCATCATTGCATAAGCATTCATGATTAGAGAACCCTAATGAGAATAACTAAAATGAGTTTATTTAATTTTAGGATTGTTTGCGCTCTTTTATATCATATGTGCATATGAATACCATTTAAACTTTATCTCTATGTTTAAATTGACTTATAAAAAGTAATCCACTAAAAGCAATCTTGGTGTGTACAAGTGCTTGGCTAACTTTGACTCACACCCTAACCATGTTTTATAAGTCAAATGATACGAAAGCAAGAATTAAAATTGAATTTGGAATCCGAATTCCAAAACCCTAATCCTAGCGGGTTAAGTATTGGATTTGAATTTCAAGTTCACTTTTGAGGAGCTAACCATGATTAATTTTATAAATAAAAGTTGCCAAACTTTGGCACCATTTCAAAGTATGGACTTTGTAATTTGAAAGTATGCCATTGGTTGGGTTTGAAAAGTACCACAACACCACTAATTAATTGACCAAAGATTCAATTTGAAAATTCTTTTCAAAAGCTTGAAATTCAAAAGCCTTTTTGCCCCTTTTTTCTCAATTTCATCTCAAAATATTCAAAATTTGGGAAAACTTCAAAAATACAGATTGTACATCTCTTTGAGATCTACAAGTTTGGTATATAAAGTTTTTAAGTTTTTGAATAAAATTTTAAATAAATTCAAAAGTTCTTTAAATTGGGAATTGTCCCCTTTTTAATTTTAAACTCAAATTCAAAAATTATTCAGTTTCATGAAAAACTTTCTAAATGAAAGTTGTAGATCTTGAAAAATGGAACAACTTTTATTTTTGGAGATTTTCATCTTTTATTCAAAATTTAAAAGTAATTTTGAAATCCCAAAAATTAGAATTTAAACTCATTTTCAAATTTGAAATGCAATTTCAAAACTATTTGGATTCTGACAAAACTTGTTTAATGAAAGTTGTAGAGCACAAATTTTTGAGCAATCTATATTTTGGAAGATTTTTGAGTGCAGTTCAAATTTTTGAAGTAATTTGAAAAAGAAGGAGCAAAATATCCCTCGCTACTGATCGTGCGAAACGGGGGGGGGCACCTTGCACATGCCCATACCGTGAGTCACCGCCGGCCGTCGTGGCCGTTCTCGTGGCATCGCCGGTTTCACGCTGCGGCCAACCAGCTAGGCAAGGTCGCGAAGGTGCCGACCGACTCCACGACCTTCTCTTTTCCCTATAAATACCACTACCGCCACCGGCGTCGTCTTTTTCTTTTCTTCTTCACCGTCGGCCGTCATCACTTTCCTTGTCAAATTCGTGTACTGTCCTCGATCATCATCCGCTCCATCTCGCCAGAAGCCCCGCCACCCCTTGCGCATCGTTTGAGCCGTTTCTCGCTCGGTTTCGTTGTTCCGGTGGCCGCAGTGAAACCATCTTCCCACTCCTCCCGATCACCGGCCGCCGCCACTGTAAGCGTCACCGTTCATCACCCTCCAGCCCTGCTCCCGAGTCGTTTTCATGTCGTATCTAGTTCGCTGGAGTTGTGAAGTGTGTACGTGTGTTCGGTTTCGCCGGAACTGCTCTACAGTAAGCCGACCCACGATGCCGCTTCCGTAGCCCCATGCGCCATGCTAGTCGCCATGCGGCGCCCGGTGATCAATTAGAGTCGCAAGGTAGCTCGTTGGATGCGGCTTGAGGAGAGGAGCTTGTTGGTGTAGTCGGTTGCGTCGGAGGGGCCACCGTTAGCCATAGCCGCCGCCGACAGCGCCGTCACCTCTGCTCTGTTATTGAAAGAAGAAGGGAGGAAGAGGGAGGAAGGAAGGAGCCGACAGCCGGGGCCGGGCTGTCGGGGGGGGAGAGAGGAGGCTACGCACGCTGGGCCGCGTCTGCGCTGGGCCGCGTGGACCAAGCTGGGCCGCCGCATAGGCCCGCGAAGGAGAAGGAAACGTTTTTCTTTTTCTTTTTTTTTTTAAGCCTTTCTTCACCTTTTTGTAATGATTTATTTTGGGCAATTAAAAATGAGAAAAATATATATATGTGATCCTGGTGCTATGCTCTATACATGAAAAATGCTAACCTTAGTTTTTCTATAACTTTATTTACAATGAAAATTACTCCTTTAAATTAATAAATGCAACTTCCATGATTTTTAATAATTAAAATATAAGTCCAAAAATCATGAGTTTTGTTTTGCATGCTAATTAGATGATAATGATCTTAATTATGAAGTTTGATCAATTTTTGATTAATTTTTGTATTATGCTTAATTAATACCTTAATTAATTAATGTTTAATTAATTAATCCTTTGATTAATTATGGTTTGATTAATCCCTAGTTAGCAAGTTAATTAGTGGCTTTCAACAACTGTAAAAAATAGTTAATAAATTAGTAATTAACATTAATCACTATTAAGGTTGCTTGATTTTGGATTGAGTGATGACCCTAGGTCATTAACCCTAATGACCTTCGGCATTTTATATTGATCGCGTACCGCTAGTTCGTCGTCGTCGACGCTAGCTATACCTCTTTAGTGCAACTATACCATGAAGGAAAGTTATACTCAAGATAGGTTAACACTCGTTGCATCATTATCGTATGCTCTTTTTATTACTGCATCGTAATCATGCATTCCACTCGTGTAGCTGTGCCGTCTAAGGAGGGAGTTAATCCAACTCCAGTCTCCGAGGAAGGTGCTCAGCGTGAAGAGGTTGGGTCCGATCTCGGTGATTGGGTAGCTGCTCCTAACTTCATCGAGCCCCAATGCAAGCCCCGGATGCATTCAACCACCTCCTTGTATTTCGAAAAGCTTTTATATTGTATGTTCCTGATGTGATGCATTAGGTAACAGGAGTTGTGTGATATCCTAATTTGATGCATTTACCGTACCTTGATATATTACCCTAGATACCTGCTTTGATTTCGAAATGCTTAGTATACGCTTAGCCTTGCTATCAGTATAGGGTTTTAATAAACTGTTTCTAAAAGTGTAATAACAATATCCTCTGAAGGAGAGTTATGAAAACCTGATGTTGTTTGTTGTCTATCCTTATTACATTTGTCACCCCCAAAATTTCCATTTTGGGGATGTGCCTCAAAACTCTAAATAAAATAAATAATTTAACATTTCTCTAAAAGTTTCCAACCTTTTGTTAAGTTTGTTGTCAATCTAACAAGTGAAGAAATTATTTTCTAAACCTTTTACAATTTAATATGATTTGTTTGTTGCACTTCATGCCATTGCATAGTGTTTATGTATGAAAAATTAATTTAAAACTTTTCAAATGAGCCTACGTTTTTAAACAAAGCAAATCTCTCTTGATCTTTGACCATGTTTCCTTGGCCTCAAAACCATGATCAAATTCTTGTAAACCATACATCTTAATCCTTGTTTCAAGAACCTTGATAGATCCCACACTTTTATCTTGCCAGGCACCCAATCTCATGCCCTCTAAAACCTTAACTAGTCATAGCCTTGCTCTCTCTCTTTCTTTTATCCTTTCTTCCTTATATTTGAGCTCCTAATCTCTTTTGATTTAGTCTTCTCCATAGCCCAAAGTCTATGCTAAGTGACCAATCTTTATATCTCTTCTTTCTCACACAATTCAATCTCATCTTGTTCAAGTCAAATCAATCACGTGTCATGTATCTAAGTTAATCTTAATTTTGACTTGCTTTTCTTTCTTCACCTTAGGAAACATCTATATGGGCCCTTTTCCCTTTACCTTATCTCCTCTTGATCAATTACAAACTTGTATATGATCCATCCTTGAAATCTCTATAGCCTTAATCCCACCTCTTTGAAGCTTCCAATTTTAAGAAAACCCTAATCGCAACTCTGATAACTTGGCGGATTAAGCCTAACTCTTTCCTTGCATCTTGTCTTATCTTGGGACAAATCCACCAACTTAGATCATTAGTAAACCACACTTCCCTATTTCTCTCCTTTGCTAATGGGTCAACCCAACTCTTTCCATCCGCGGACGTCGTTTCGGGCCAAATCCGGTCCAAACCTTACCTTAGCTCTCGCCTCGGATCAAAGCCCAACCATCCTTCTATCTTTTGTGGACCAACATCAAGCCCAACCAGCCCTCTAACTCTTCCTATCCTCTCTCCCACGTCAGCCCCTTGGAGCCTCTCAGTCTCCCACAAAAATATCAAGCAAGGCATCAAAATATCAAAGCAAGACCCTTTGGCTTCCAACCCTTGGTCTCCCCTCACCTCTCCTTCATATATACCACCCCAACAGCCCCCTCACGCCTCTCCCCTCATTCCCCACGTCAAGAACAGAGGAGGGACACCCCTGCTCCTCCTCATCCTCCCCCATGGCTGCCCCGATCAACCACAACGCGAGAAGGATGCCCCGATGCACTAGATCATCGTCACCGGCCACCGTTGATGCCTCTCCTCGCTCCACCACACCAATCCCCATGGTGAGAACCCTCCCTCATCATCCCCACATTGTTCTTGTGTTCCTCGCTGCATACCAAGTGCCGTAGATGACGTATGGTTGATCCCCGATGAAGATTACCCGTTGTATGTGTTGCTGTCCTCGTGGGCAGATTTGCTGTCATTCACGGAATCGGCGTTCCTCGCTGTTTCGTGCCTCCAATCATCAATCCCTTTGGTGAAGTTGTAGATTACATCCTTGAACACACCTCTGTAAAATGGTTTTGCCATAGGAGTTGAGAAACTTGAGATATCATCATCTCCGTGCCTGCTGCTCCTGCTGTCTTGGCAGATTGCAGCCCTGAGTTGTGTTGGCGTTCCTGCCTAATCCGCTATCCAAATCACCAAACCCTTTAACCCACATGCTCATGACATCCCTGCACATGATCCCACAAATTGGTTCGGCTATGCAATCCCCGATGGCCGAGATATCGATGCCGAAGTGTCCACAACCCCTGCTGTCCAAACAGCAATTACCCCGTTTTTGGCAATGGCGTTCCCGTTGATCCATTGAACCCCAACATGTACCCTTTGTCTAGGATATCACTTATATAGTTGCACACACCTATGCAAGGTTCCATGGTCATATCATCAAAGACGAAAGAGATATTATCCAGTTTTGTGCTCGCTGTCTCTGCTGCCCCGCAGCCGCATTGATGCCGGTTGGCATGCGCGTTCTCGATGATTCGCTACTCCAGTGATCAAGCCCTTCAACCATAGAGTTTATCATATACTTACACACATATCTTAAAGTTGTCTTGTCTATATAAACCACATCACCAAATATATAAATATCATCATGTCGCTGCTCTTGCAATGCCAACAACCCCGCCATACAATCTTGCAATCTCGTTCCCCAACTATCCAATGGCCGAAACACCATGTCCAGTTGCCACAACATAGTACATACAGTACTTAGCAACCCCACAAAATGGATCACCTTTTAGTCCTTCGATAACCATGCAACAACTCAACATAACTACCGCTGCCCACCGATGTGCAAGTCCGAGATGCCTCAGAGATCCGCCGCGTTCCCCACTCTGAGTCCTCTTATATGATCGTGTATCTCCTAGTTGCACATGATCACCTAACAAGTTCCAATCCAAGCTAATTAGTGCAATGTGTCTCTGACTTATCATGTTCACAGCCATCGCTACCCGCCGCTATCCACCGTCGAGTATGCTCAACCGGTGCACTCTTCAGCATAATGTTGATTTCCTTTGATCTTGAACCCACCATAGTGCATTGGTTGATAATGACATGTTCCCAAGTAACCTATACACATATCCAACCCTTGTTGTTCTGATGTGTATGTTTCTTCCAGTCCAACTTCACCTTGCTCACCTAAAATCAATCGTTTTCGTCTATACCTTTCAACTTCCATATCCTTTAATCGTGGCTTTTGTTTTGGTTGTTTTGCGCTCAAGCGATCATAGTTACAAGTCCTATGTGTTTCAAACCTTTATGTGTTGTTTTTATAATGCTTGGTGTAATTGTTTCTAGGCTTGTTTAAGATGCTTGTCTTTGGTTGATGCTATCGTTAGAGGTGGAGTCGTGCAAGGATGATCCGGAAGGAAAGGATGGAAAGTTTGTCCCGCTTTTGGAAGGCAAGTGTAACATGAGTTCCTTTGTTACCTAAGAACTATATAATCATTTTCATATGCATGTGTCTAATATGATGAACCCATAAGGACTTTACCTAGTACTTTGTACCATATTCCTTGATACCCCAAGGTTGATGCATATGGGTAGCTTTGCTTAGCTTGCAATCACCTAACTTTATATTAATTTTGATTAATAACTTATGGATCGATGGTTAAGATGATGCTCTTTGGTAACATGGACATAAGGGGGCTAGAGCATTGGGCTTTCTTGGGTGCTCTAGTCCGCCTCCGTCGTAAGGACTTAATCTTAAAGCGGCCACCCAGGGACATCCGTACAACCATGAGGACTATATGGCTCTGGTCTTGGCTAAGTAACTAGGTTTCTCTAGCTTGTTAGTGGTTATCGAAAGGCGCAAGAGGGGGGGCTAGGTTGCAGAATGGCTTCTTGCCCGTCAAGATGTGTTCTTTGGGCTGCGGTCATTTGTGCACCATCTTGAAGGGGGGGCTCCATTCGCCTAGCTGCTGAAACCTCGCGGCTACTAACTTGTTAGGGTGTCTTTGGAAAGGCCTCGTAGTGAACCCCCGCCGACTTACCTTGGAAGTGAGTCGAGGTTGGCCGCCTCGGGCATATGGGTATCACGACTCATGGTGAAAGTGTACACACTCTGCAGAGTTTGATCAAACTGATATATCAGCCGTGCTCACGGTCACAAGCGGCCTGGATCCTTTTTGAGATAGATGGTTTGATGGATGGTATGGACCATGGTTAATCTTGATGATGATGATTAATTATATTTCACTTGGGGTGCTAAGCATAACCTAGGAAGTCAGGTATAATAATAAAACATAACCAATTAAAAGTGCTAACCGCAGTTCAGCCGTGTCTAGCCTTTTGAGCCTTGCATCCCCTCATGTTATGCTTGCTTTGAGCATGGTGCGCTGACGCTTGCTTTACAATCAACAAAATCCCGGATGGGTACCAGATGGCGTTTCAAGTGAGGTGTTTCCCTGAGCTGTTTCAAGACTGCTAGGCGAGTGTTCCCCCAGTCAACCGTCCCTGTGGAGTATGGAGACCCAAAGACAGAAGATTAAGGATAGTTCCGCTATGCTCTGTAATAGATGTAAGCTTTGTTGTAAATATGTTTCGATATATAATAAAGCATTGTCTTTGATAATCTCCATTTTTGTTGCTATATGTGTTGTGTGGACATCCTGGGCACACATATAGTTAGCGCTCGGTGTTCTTTGGAAAACCGGGTGCGACACTGACGGGGTCAAGGGTACACAACAAGAGCATGATGATGAATAAATCGAGACCGGGGGGAGTGACTTGCACCAGGATGGGCTAGTGCCCTGGTGTAGTGTCGTCCACTTGTGAGCCGGTTAAAGACCGTCCGTTGTGGTGATCCTGTGGTCAAGAAGGTTATTGGATAGTACTAGTCGCATGCTAATGGCGGTAAGCTCCCTTGTACTATCCACGACGAGAACGGATAACCGGGACGAGCGTAGCGTGTACCCATCCTACGGGGCCACCGTGGAAGGGGACCGCGGCGTAGGGAGATGGTGTACTGTACCTCGTGGCTTGGACCCGTTCTGGCCGGGAGAAATGCAAGCGTGAGTTGATGCATGTAAGATGTCCGGTCCTGCATACATCGTGTGGCTAGGAAGCCCCAGCTGGATATATAAAGTGATTCGAATCGTCGTTGCTCCACGATATGGGAGATTTGACCAAGCGTCAGCATCGTAGTAATGATGGAAGTTGATGATGAGAAGTTTTGAATCCGTTACATAGTTGACAAGTGATTGTTGTAGTAAAGTAAGGACTGGCTTAGTCTCTTTTTGCAAAGATGTCATTTGATCTTGCTAAAGCTTTACCTTGATTCCTATTAGCCAGCATTCCTGAGTCTTCTCCTCAATTTTTGGTCGGGTAAGTCTTGCGGAGTACTTTTTGTACTCAGGGTTTGTTTAACCCCGTTGCAGGTGGACCGTGTGAACAAGAGTGTTATGGCCCTTGTTGCATGACGGTCATCGAGGAAGGATCTGATGAAGAATAGATTATGTGGCCCGTGGGCAGGGCACTTTCGTTGTGTGGATTGTAATAAAGTTAAGTAATGATACTTCCGCTGCTATGTAATAATGATACTCTGGTTTGTATAAGTTTTACAAAAAGTTTGTAAATTAAGTTATTGTAAGTCTTCCGCTACTCTGGTATTTTTGTATGGAAACTGTTGTAATACTGTGATGTCTCTGTAAGTATCGATCCTGGAGGAAATTGTGGTTTATCGGGGGTTCACCCGATAGAGCTTTTTAGGTTATGTGGTACGCAAGCATAGCTGACAGAGGTCTTAGGGACAATGTCAGGTGCTTGTGGGCCATATAATTTAGAAGGTTCTGCCACAGAGGAGATCAGAGCGGTACTTACAAAGATACTCACAGTATTACTTTGTAAAAACTTCAAAATGTTTTGGATCCAAAAGTTAAATGGGTTTAGTCCAAAATGCTTCTGCTCTGTCTTAATTCTTTTTAGTAGCCTCTCTAGGTGCTATTTAAAAGAGTCTTAAATGGAGTATCATGTTGTTTTCTTTTTGCCCTATATTACTAAAAGTATGCTTATGCTGGTTTAAAAGGTTTTTGCTTGATCCGTAGGTTCGATCATGCATCATGTTTAATTCACATGTTTAAAATCATATCCCCGTTTGCAAAGTGGTTGGGCTAAGTAACATCAATCCTATTCTTGCTAGCCCTAAGGATCTCAATCTTATAGGTTCTATCTCTTCTTCCTACAGAAGGGCATGTGGCTAGTTTGTGTAATGCTTTAAGTTCAATACATCTGCTTGCGAATAAATATGATCTTGTCTATAATAGATGTCTGGCCATACTAGCGCTGGTTCTTCACACGAGGGAGGTGTAGCCCCAAGAGCACCACCAAAGACCACAGTCCTTGGGCGGAAGCCGTGGCGACTTTTAGTAAATGCCACTACCGAGAATTCCCGTCTATTGCGGAAAATGGGTCAGCACAATCAAAATGCACCATATGAGGATCATGGCCGTCGTAATCATGACGAGATTACGTATGCGGATTTTACTGAGACCCGTCCGCCAGTCTTTACCAAAGCTGATGAGCCTTTAGAGGCTAATGACTGGCTCCGTGTTATAGATCAGAAGTTTGAATTGATAGTGGGCTGTCCAGACCAGTTAAAACCTAAGTTTGCCGCACAACAGTTGAGAGGCCCTGCATCTGCATGGTGGGCAAACTTCCTTGCACGTCAGCCAGTCAGACAACAAGTCACTTGGGCCATGTTCCAAGATGCATTCCGTCAGCATTTCATTCCTGACAGGGTGATGCAAGCAAAACTAGAAGAATTTCTGGCACTAAAGTAGGGTGGTCGATCAGTGGTGCAGTATGTGAACATGTTTAGTCATCTATCCCAGTATGCCCCTGAACATGTGGATACAAACATTAAGAAGAAGAAATGTTTTCTTAGGGGTTTAAAGAGTGATATTGAAACCCACCTTACTGCAAATCCAACTGCCACATTTTATGAGGCAGTGGATATTGCAATATCCTATGTGTAACATCCTAGGTTTTGCCAAACACCAAAAATCTGAACTTTTTAAAACTTTTCATGCAATGAGTGAATCATGTAGTAGCTAAGGCATACGTAGGTCAAACACAGGAGAGTGTACTAGTGAAATGATGCACACATATAGCTTTGCTTGTAGGAGTGTGCTTCTGCTCTTGGGTTGGTTTCGAGTTTCGTGTTGTGTCGGGGTTTGGAGTGCACGAGTCCATAGCAAAATCTCTCCAAAATTCTTTTTGTCAATCCTCCTCAAACCAAATTATTAAAAGGAAAGGAATCCTTTTTCTACCTGTTCTTTATTCCATTAAATCTCCAAGGAAACTCTCTCTCTTTTACCTTTTGAATCCACTTCCAAATTCGTCGGCAAAATATGAAGGATATATCTCTATGGATGAAGAGGAAAAATCCTCTTTCTTTTATCTAAACACTCTTAGCAAAATAGGAAGACCTTCTCTTCTTGGACCCAAGGCCATGAACCAGCCCCTCGAGCTTCCCTTCCACCTCTCCAAATCGGCAGCCCGACCCACTCCATACTCCTTGCCGGGCCTACACCGCCAGAAGGGCCCAACCCGCGAAGCCCGGCTCGGGTTGCCCCTCCCTTCCCCCTCGCGCGGCCCACGGCCCATCCGCACCCGGCCACCCGAAACCCTAGGGATGGGGCGGCGGCCGGGCGCCGCCGCGCCGCCCAGCGCCCTTGGCCCGCTCGGCTCCGCCGGCACGCCTACCGTGCGTGCCGCGTGTCCCATCCGAGGGGCACGGACGCCGGAGATCACCTTGCCGCTTTGGGAAGCCCTAGTTCGCGAGTATAAAAGCCAAAACGCCGCCGCCACCTCCGTATCCCTCACGCTGCGGCCACCATCTTCTCCCTCCGCCTTGCTCTCTCGCGCCGCCACGGGCAGCAGCGGCGTGCACACCACCATGCCCCGCGCGCCCGTCGCCGCCGGGAAGCACCGGCCGACGCCGCCCATCTCTTACGCGGTCACGCCACGCCTCGGCGGCGGCGCGTGCGCGTCGCTTCGCGTGCCGCCGCCCCGCCGAGCCGTGGCGCCCGCTCTGTCAACGGCGTCGTAATCCCGCCCGCGCCAACGAGCTTCCACCACGCCGAGCCACCACCACGTCGCGCGGCGCCACGACACCGAGCCACCGCCTCGTCGTCCGCGGCGAACACCGCTGCCCGCCACCACGAACGCGACCCGGCTGGACACCACCACCACGCGTCGCGCCGGACCTCGCCGCGGCTCCGTTCCACGCCCGTCGTGCGGCGTTCGCCCGCCTGGCCACCTCCTCACCAAAGGCTGCGCCACCGCGGCGACCTCCTACGACACCAAGCACACCTGCCACCCAGCCGCCCCGTCCCTCGCCTCGTCGCCAGCGCGTACGCGCCGTTCCACGCCTCCGGCACCCACGGCGGGACGCGCGGCCCGCCTTGCCGTCCACGACACGGAGCCCGGCCGCTGAGGGAGCCCGCCTCTCCACCATGCCGCGGCATTGCCATGCGAGGAGCAGCACCTCGCCCGGCCACGACGCGGCGTCCTCGTCCGTCCCCGGCGCCGCCTACGTCTACCCGTTCCGACCGCGTCCTGCATCGCCTCCTCGCCCGGCGCCGCCGGAGCCGCGTGCCACCCCGCGGAAGGGCGACACTGCCGGAACAGCGCACCTCAGCCGACGATGTGCTGCTCTGGCCTCCTCGCGTCACCTGCGCCCCTCCTCCAAGCCAACGTCGCCATGCTCCACCGCGCCCGGCCGCTCCTGTTTCGCCTCGGCTGCCTCGACTCGACCCGGCCAACACTGGCCACCTGTAGCCACCTCCCGGCTGTCACAGCCAACTCCCGCTGGCCGCTGCAGGCCACAAGCCACCAGCAGCTGGCCGTGGCTGGCCAGAGCTGGCCACAGGCCGGCTACAGCTGGCTGCCGGCCGCCAGGGGCAAGTCACGACCGGCCAGCGCCCTAGGCGCTGCTCCACTGCCTCTGCTCCACCTCGCCCGGGTCTCTCCCCCCCACAACCGGTGAGCATCCATGCCCAAAACCCCACCTTTCTTCTTTTTCCTTTGAAGTTGCCCGAATAAAGATCGAGACCGGCCTTCGTGCCGCTTCTACACATTGCGGGGAGGTCGCAGCCAGCATCCGGCCAATCCTAGCCGCGTTCCGCCTTCGCCGCCAGCCGTAGCCACTCCCGGCCACTAGCAGCCTGCCCCCGGCTGACCGCAGCTAGCTGTTGGCCACCGGCAGCCGGCCAGAGCTGGCTGCAGGCTGGCCACGGCAGACCACAGCCCGGCCGGAGGTGGCCAAATGTGGCTACAGCAGGCCACGGCTGACTGCTGCCCTCCTGGCACTTCCGGCGTCGCTCCATGAAACCCTACCGGCCTCGCCCTTCTCCGCCGACAAGGTCGAACTTTGAAACCCCGCCGACGCCAACCTCGGCGTCGGCAAAGCTTGCTCTTTTCCATTCATAATCCACGGATGTCGCATTTTATCCATATCTCGCCTATCTATGCATGCGTGCCGTGCCTTCGCGCGGTCTATATCTCTTGTGCTACGGACATGTGCACTCGCCCTATGATTATGTCGGTTTAATTCACGCTGCTCATTTGTTGCCTCTTGTGTGTTGTGTGGTGTTTGTCTGAGGACCGAGCCTTCGAGCCGGTCGAGAGGGCGACGTGTTCGAATGTGCGATCGCGGGTTTGCCTCGCTATGGTCGTGACGCCGAACGGGCTCCCATCTCTCGTGTTTTAGTTGGCTCCGTAGTACTACGATCAGAGCGATCCTATTCGGCCCTAGGACATGGTCACCGGGGGCTTAGCAATGCGGATATTACCCGTATATGATGAGCCCATCATGACCTAGTCTAATGGGAGACGAAAATAGGAAGCGGCAGGTTGTGATATGACGGGGAGCCAACACGTGTAGGTAAAGCTTATGGCCAGCGAGTCATCTCGCCATGACCATTGGGCTTTACCTCTTTTTCCCCTCTTTCTCTTACTCTTTTCCCAAACCACCTCGTATGCTCGTGCCATGTAGACCATAGCATTCCTTCGGACCTAGCGGTGACAACCGCATCGCTATGGACCTTAGGAATAGCATTATGCTTTGCCCTATTAGCACGGAGGTCGTGGTGCCCTACGAGATGGCGTGAGTTGTGGAACCGTGCAAGACTTAGGTCTCCTTTCCTTCGACCACCGTCCATTACCATGACGGGTAGGTTGGGGAAGCACGGGACCATTCTACTCTTTTGCTCACCTTCGATTCTCGCTAATCCAGAAGGGCGCGGATCGAATCTCTTGTTCCACCACCTTCGATCAGTGACATCGCCATGTCACGTGGACCGCGCCGTGGAACCGAGTCTCCTTTTTCTCGCTTATCCGTGTTGATTAGTGTTCTTTATTTGCTTTATTCCTTTGATTTCCGTCGATCGCAATGCGAGTGAATCAAAGGAGGTGGACCTCGTTTTCCCTCTTTGGTTCTTTTGTGCTTAAACCCTAGTATGTTTGTACCTAGTGAGATCATAGCATTCCTTGGGCTCCCACGGCGACAACCGCACCGCTGAGACCCTGGACAATGCCTTAGTGCATATAGTACACCTTGGTCGAGGTACCCTACCAGAGGTTTAGGCACGTGTGATCTCTCGTGCATCGCTCCTCTCCGATGCCTTGCCCTTGCCGTGGCATGTGCATTGGAACGGGTAGACAACCGCTTCCTCTCTTTTCTACTTGTTATTTTTTTCCCCGCTAGCCCGTTACGCTTCGATCCGTCTTAGCCATGACGATTGGATCAAAGACCGGACTATCTCTTCTAGTTAGCAAAGCTATGGTCTACGCCTCGTTCTCGGGCCGTGTGAGTCGACCCGGATCGGCCGTTGGAAAACCATCCTCACCGAGGATGTGACCGAGGCCATGACATGGACATGCCCGGCTAACCCTCCTCTCTTCCCCTGTTGTGCTTTTGCCTTCTCGGCCCCGACGTTGTTGTCGTGCGGGGTTGAGAGGACCCGTATCCGCTCCTCTATTGTTTGTGTTCCAATCTCTTTTGCTACCGTCGGCTACCATGATGGGTAAGCCAAAGAGCCTCGGAACCAAGTCACAATTCCTCTATTTCGTGTTAATCGTTCGTACTCGAACCCTATATAGTCGTTGTGACTTGCGGGTTAAAGGCCGCAAGTGCCAAACCCCAATGTTCTGTTCTCCCTTCTCTCTTGCTTGCGACCCTCCGATCCTCGCCAATTTCCATGTTGTTCGGATCAGAAGGTCGCAACCGTGGTGTTTGGTTAAGTTAAGCTAGGATCAAGGCCTCTTCTTTTGAAGCCGCATGTCGACCACGATCGACCGGGAAGTACTTGGCTATACCATGGTTGTGATCCGGGCTTGTGCTTAGCGCACAACCACTTCTATTTATTTGAGCCCGAGGATCGGACACTCTCCGCGAGGGCTAAGTCTTTTTAGTGTTTGTTCGGAGTTATCTGGTTTCTTCTATATCTTGTTGCCTTTTTGGGGAGTATTGGATTTTGGTTAGGGAATTGATTGCTCTTCGTCTTGTTTGTCGCTATACCGAGGTAGTTGCATTGTGGTGACAATGGGGCGGACCGAAGATCTGCTAGAGGGAGGAGACATGAAGGACAACCAGATGTGGATGACAATGGATTGCTATGAACAGGTGCCACGTCCCACCCAACCTCGTAGAATCCTATTAGGCATGCAATATGTAGCTGCTAGCGCTTTACTTTATGCAAATGAACTGTGATAGGATGCATGGTAGATTGCTTGATAAGCCATTACCTTGACGCAACCTTTCTCCTGCACACCCGCTGCTAGGATAGACGCTCGCCTACCTCATGATACTTGCTACACACTTACACTTTACTCATACATGCTTGTGTATGGCTAAGGCACGAGGTGCCGCAAACTGGATAACTGGGGATAACGTGGGAGAGATCTTGGCGTGTGTCTTGGGTGTGTGGTGAGGGTTGTGTCGATCAAGGCGTGATCTACGACGAGTCGGGGGACAAGTCTTGCCGGGAGGAGTGTGATCCGGGCACTCCCTATGTGAGAGAGTACACGTGGCGGGTACATGTGATGTGAGTAGATTACGGGAGGAGTGTCTTTGTGGGACGAATCCCCTGGAATGGGGGTGCCGTCAAGGCACGGGCGCCGAGTCCCTTGTGAAGATATCCCGTCCGGTCCTTCTAAGGACTGATTTGGCGTTCGTCCGGTTCCACGGGACCTTTTCGTGCACGCCACTGCTCTACGAATGGGCGGGTCCGACTTGACGACTAGCCGGCCCCCCCCGCTGCTACTACTAGGTTGATAGGTGATAGTGTAGGGAGGTGCAGGTGCCGAGACCCACACCCTCCTGAGATAGCGTGGTATCCACCGGGATCCGGTACCATGTCTCACGCCTCTCGGCGTGCCGGTGGATCTCCTGGTGCCCCAGGCTGAGTGGTAGAGCGGCATCGAGGCCGCTTAGGCGGCGACTTGGTATCGACCTAGACGAGGCATCGTCGATGATGGTGATCTTGTGGTTCCAGTGTCAAGCTCTGCAGAGTTACTAAATCTATACGTATAGCCGTGTCCCCCTAGATGGACATTCCCCGTGAGTACCACATGTTCGTTATAGTGAGAGGTGTCCAATTCTCTTCTCCCCCCATGGGTGTGGTTGGTTTTCGGCTTAGGCCGTTGAGGCAAAGAGGAGCGGGAGTCTTCCTTGCCGACCCGAGAGTGAGAGAGTGTGGTGAGATGTGTGGATGTGGATGTGGATATGGATGGGATGGATGGATGTATGGATGGGATGGGTTAAAACTTGATGAACTATATTATATTTATGTTATGAATTTGCATAGGAAAACTACAGCCAAATATAGGCCTTTTCCTCTACCCTTGCATTCCACTTACCACATAGCAAAGCAAAGCATAGGGTGGGAGCTAGTGGCCGCACAAATCATCTTGATAGAGTTGAGCAGGTTTGGTACCCGAGGAGGACTACGACGATAATGGAGCTGGAAGAATTAGGTGGTCTCGTTCCTACACTCAAGTTTGGTTAAGAAGATCAAGTCTACACCCGCTGATATTCTACCCCACTCTGATGGTCGCCCATGAAGGAGGAGCCTTCACCCACTATGGTGCTACGCCTACTCTGATGAAGACCCTTGTGCGTATATCGCGAGGATACGTTGTACCTAGGTGTGTCTCCAAGTGTTGTAAAACCTTGTAATTTGTATCTTTCGCGATGTATGAACTGTGGTATCAACCGTATTCGATGTACTCTGTGGATTTCCCTTCGTGGAAATCGCGGGTCGTTTCAGTTGGTATCAGAGCCATACTGGACTGTAGGACGAGACACTAGGACCCAAACACTAGTATAGAAGCCAGCAATCCTATCTGTTATAGGAGATAGTAGTGAAAACAGTTGTTTCTCCCTTTGCCTTGAGTTCTGTTGCTTTCTAACCGCCCTGATATGAGAAAAAGACCCTTAGGAATCACTCCCTACTTCTGCCCACGCTAGATCGGTAGATGTGTGAGACTTTGAAGGCTTAGGAGTCGCTTCAAGTCAACACTATGCATATAGGAGTTGTAATGCTGCCCGATTGTCTGGATCTTATGTTGTTATGCTTGTTATGCTTCTTAATTGTCTGTGTGTAGAATCCATAGTTTATTTTATATATGCGACTCCGGAAGCCTGGGTAACCTAGCCCTCTAAAACCTAAGCCAAACCTATGACTGGAATTAGGAAGTCGGTGCATCAAATTTTTGTCAACCTCCCTTCAAAATGGTTTTCTAGTCTTTCGAACCAATCTTCTCTTCCAAACTTCCCCTTTACCTTCAAAAGCCCGTATTAGAAAAAAAAAAAGAGTGATTTTATTTCAAAAGGAAAAGTTTCAAAAGGTTTTAGAAAGATTTCTCTTTTTGAAAGAAATTGGGTTTAACTCCTGTTTCAAAGCCCGATTTGATTTCAAAAGTTGTCTTCGACAGTTTAAAAATTGGTTTCCTCCATTTTCAAAACGTGCTCCAAAAATTCGCTTTCAAAAAGCGAAACTTTGTTTTCCAATCAATAAAACATTTTCAAAGATACTTTGGCTCAAGCTTTGTTTTAAAAAGACCTTGAATTCACTCGTGAGTCAAATTCCCCTTTTTCAAAAGCAATCATCCTTGTTTGCAAATGTGTTTTACAACCGGATTTATGAACAAAATTCTTGCAAAAAAGATTTTGTGACAAACATTTCAAAAGTTACTTTTGCAAATCAAAATGTGCGTTCAAATTTGATTTCAAAAGTGTTTTCTCAAAAGCCGAGTTTGTTTGTGAAAGATTTACCTTCGATTGAAGGAAAAACTCAAACTAATTTCAAAACTTGTTTTACTGTGTTTTGAAAATGAATGAAGCTTTCAAAAATCTTTTGGCTTGTACTCCTCTTAGAAAGTGTTTTACCAAAATAAGAATTTTTGAAAGATTTGAGTTTTTAAAATCCTTGATTTTGACCTATTTGGAAAAAAAAAAAAGGGGTGCCTTGTTTTTTAAAAAAAAAAAATTTCAAAAGCTTTTGAAACCGCTCTATGCCTTGTTCAAATGGAGTTTTCAAATGTACCAACTTTCAAAAGCTTCAAAAAAACCCTTTGTTTATGAAGCTTCTTCCGTCTAAAACAGGTTTCAAACTTAACGTATTTGGCGTCTTAAAAAAAAAAACCTATTTTATTTCTAAAAATCTAAGGTGCAAGTTTTCAAAATGATCTGAATCCTACACCCCCCTTTCGAAAGAGATTTGGAAAAAGCAAAGATTTATTCTAAAAGTTTTGATTTGTCTCACAAATTGGAAACCTTTTTCAAACCTTTTCTAATCTCTCTTTTGGGGTTTTGCTCTAGCTTGGTAAAAATGAGAACTCTTTATTTACATGTTTTTGAATCAAATGGGTTGCAACCAATTTCAAATTATTTGTGTTAGTTTCAAACCAAGGGTTGCAATCTTCTTGCTCTAAAAAAAATTGCAAAATAAAAAAGATTTAAAACCTTTGTTTTACGAAAATGCTTTCAAAATAGTATACAAAGGCTTTCTCTTTAAAACCCCCCCCTCCCCTTTAGTTTGAGATATTGGGACATTGTCGGTAACTTATTTGGAGATGAACCACGATCTTGAGCTATGGTGCCCGCTACGAAACTTGGGGCCCATGTGTGAGGCCTCCACATGGCTTGCTTTGCCGAGCGTATGCGGTATCAAGGAAAGTGATCGAGACCGCTCAATCGGTGCCGCATACCACCCGAATCTCGAGCCCCTTTTTTTTTCAAAAATCCATTACGAAAACAAAATCCTTTGACAGAAGTGTTGTTCCCACAAACTCATTTTGTTTTCAAATTATTTAGGGTTTTGCAAGTTCTCTTTTCTAACGCTCCATCTTGTTTTAAAAAAGAGATCCCGAGATTTTGTCACAAGCATACCCCGTCTTCGGAAGACCTATCTTTTGCAAAGAAATCAATTTGGAGAAATGTTTTTCTTCTTGAACCCCCCCGATTTCAAACCCTACTTGACTCAAGTTTTAAAATTGTGAACCAATTTCAAAATGTCCTTTGAAAAATTCTTTTCTTTCCACAAAAGGATTAATGAAACCTTTTTCAAGGAGTCCTTTAAATGTTTACAAAACAAAAAAAATTGAATGATTTGATTTCCCAATCGCAAAACGTTGTTTGGAAAGCGATTTCAAAATCCCTTGCCTTCCCTTCAAATGGTGCTTTTTAAAAAAAAAAGAATTTACAAAACCAGATTTACAAAAGCTTTTTGGAAGGTCTTATGAATGATAAGAGATTTTGGGTTGCAATTCAAAATCCAATTTCAAAGGTTTAAGCTAATGGTTTCATTTCGAAATGGACCTTCTTCAAAAGTTTTTGGTTTTCAAACAAAGGGATATTTCCGAAAGCTGAGGCTTTATTAAAGAAAACAAAAAAAAACAATTAATTACTTTTCAAAAAGTGCTCAGGTTGGCACTTGAACTCTTTTATGAAACCTTTAGTGCAAAAAAAAAAATGTCTTTCACCTAGTTCTCAACATGCTTTCCAAAAAAAAAAAAAATATCCGATCTGTGAAAATTCTTTCCAAATGTAATTTGAACTTGCTCTCTGAAAAAAGTTTACAAGAGTCTTGATTTCAAAAAGAGTTTGGAAAAAGACCCTTGTTGCAAAAAAATTGAACAAACAAAAGTATTTTCACATGCTTTTTAAGATGCTTCCCTCCATTCAAAAGCCGCTTGCAAAATGCTTTCTCCAAAGCCCTACCTTCACAAACTCCTTTTCAAAAGAAGTCTCCTTTCGCAAAACTTGGTGCATTGATGCTAGTGGGACATCGAGTAAGAACCGTCAACCAAAGACAACACCCGAATCTCGAGGGACGAGATTCCCGTAAGGGGGGTAGTCTGTAACATCCTAGGTTTTGCCAAACACCAAAAATCTGAACTTTTTAAAACTTTTCATGCAATGAGTGAATCATGTAGTAGCTAAGGCATACGTAGGTCAAACACAGGAGAGTGTACTAGTGAAACAATGCACACATATAGCTTTGCTTGTAGGAGTGTGCTTCTGCTCTTGGGTTGGTTTCGAGTTTCGTGTTGTGTCGGGGTTTGGAGTGCACGAGTCCATAGCAAAATCTCTCCAAAATTCTTTTTGTCAATCCTCCTCAAACCAAATTATTAAAAAGGAAAGGAATCCTTTTTCTACCTGTTCTTTATTCCATTAAATCTCTAAGGAAACTCTCTCTCTTTTACCTTTTGAATCCACTTCCAAATTCGTCGGCAAAATATGAAGGACATATCTCTATGGATGAAGAGGAAAAATCCTCTTTCTTTTATCTAAACACTCTTAGCAAAATAGGAAAACCTTCTCTTCTTGGACCCAAGGCCATGAACCAGCCCTGAGCTTCCCTTCCTCCCCTCCAAATCGGCAGCCCAGCCCACTCCATACTCCTTGCCGGGCCTGCACCGCACAGAGCCCAACCCATGAAGCCCGGCTCGGACTGCCCCCCCCTTCCCCCCTCGCGCGGCCCACCAGGCCCATCCCGCACCCCCACAGAAACCCTAGGGATGGGGCGGCTGACACTCCCGAGCGCCGCCGCTCTTGCGACGCCCGGCGGCGCTCGTCTCCAGCGGGCACGCCTACCGATGCGTGCCGTGTGTCCCCATCCGGGGAGAACGGACGCCGGAGATCACCACTTGCCGCCTGGGAAGCCCTAGTTCGCGAGTATAAAAGCCAAAACGCCACGCCACCTCCAGATCCCTCCCCGCTGCAGCCACCATCTTCTCCCTTCCCGCCTTGCTTTGCTCTCGGCGCCCGCTGCAGCGCTACCCACCACGCCCCAGCGCCGCCCGCCGCGCCGCCGGAAATTACGCCGCCGCTGCCCATCTCTTCTGCCGGTCCACGCCACGCCTCGCTGGCGCACGTGCGTAACGTCGCTTCGCGTGCACACAGCCCAGCAGGCCGTGCGCCCCCCGGGCCATCCAGCGGCGTCGTAATCCCGCCAGCGCCAACGCTTCCACCACGCCCGAGCCACCACCACGTCGCGCGCGCCACGACACCGGAGCCGCCACCGCCTCGTCGTCCGCGGCGAACCGCCTGCCCGACGCCACCACGAGAACGCGACCAGCTGGACACCACCACCACGGCGTCGCGCGGACCTCGCCCGCGGCTCCGTTCCGCCCGTCGTGTGCGTTCGCGCGCCCGGCCACCTCCTCACCAAAGCTGCGCCACCGCGACGACCTCCTACGACACCAAGCACACCTGCCCACGGCCGCCCCGTCCTCGCCTCGTCATCGCGTACGCCCGTTCCACTTTGCCTCGGCACCACGGCGGGCGGACGGCCCCCCATGCGCCGTCCGACACGGAGCCGGCCCGCTGCCTAGGGAGCCGCCGCCTCTCTACCATGCAGCGGCCTTTGCCGTGCGAGGAGCAGCACCTCGCCCGGCCACGACGCGGCGTCCTCGTCCGTCCCGGGCATGCCTGCCTCGTCTCTGCCGTTCCCGGCCGCGTCACTGCCGCCTCCTACGCGGCGCCGCCCGAGCTGCGTGCCACCCGCGAGGGACAACTGCCGGAACGCTGCACCTCACGCGACGATGTGCTCGCCGCCTCCAGCGTCACCTGCGCCCTCACTCCAAGCCAACGTCGCCATGCTCCACCGCGCCCGGCCGCTCCCTGTTTCGCCTCGGCTGCCTCGACTCGACCCGGCCAACACCGGCCACCTGTAGCCACCTCCCGGCTGTCACAGCCAACTCCCGCTGGCCGCTGCAGGCCACAAGCCACCAGCAGCTGGCCGTGGCTGGCCAGAGCTGGCCACAGGCCGGCTACAGCTGGCTGCCGGCCGCCAGGGGGCAAGTCACGACCGGCCAGCGCCCTAGGCGCTGCTCCACTGCCTCTGCTCCACCTCGCGAGGTCTCTCCCCCACAACCGGTGAGCATCCATGCCCAAAACCCCACCTTTCTTCTTTTTTCCTTTGAAGTTGCCAGCAAAAGGCATCGAGACCGGCCTTCGTGCCGCTTCTACGTTGCAGGGAGGTCGCAGCCAGCATCCGGCCAATCCTAGCCGCGTTCCGCCTTCGCCCGCCAGCCGTAGCCACTCCCGGCCACTAGCAGCCTGCCCCTGGCTGACCGCAGCTAGCTGTTGGCCACCGGCAGCCGGCCAGAGCTGGCTGCAGGCTGGCCACGGCAGACCACAGCCCGGCCGGAGGTGGCCAAATGTGGCTACAGCAGGCCACGGCTGACTGCTGCCCTCCCGCACTTCCGGCGTCGCTCCATGAAACCCCTACCGGCCTCGCCCTTCTCCGCCGACAAGGTCGAACTTTGAAACCCCCCCCGACGCCAACCTCGGCGTCGGCAAAAAGCTTGCTCTTTTCCATTCATAATCCACGGATGTCGCATTTTATCCATATCTGCCTATCTATGCCTGTGCCGTGCCTTCGCGCCGGTCTATATCTCTTGTGCTACGGACATGTGCACTCCGCCTATGATTATTTTTTTAATTCACGTGCTCTGTTGTTGCCTCTTGTGTGTTGTGTGGTGTTTGTCTGAGGACCGAGCCTTCGAGCCGGGTCGAGAGGGCGGCGTGTTCGAATGTGCGATCGCGGGTTTGCCTCGCTATGGTCGTGACGCCGAACGGGCTCCCATCTCGTGTTTTAGTTGGCTCCGTAGTACTACGATCGAGCGATCCTATTCGGCCCTAGGACATGGTCACGGGGGGCTTAGCAATGCGGATATTACCCGTATATGATGAGCCCATCATGACCTAGTCTAATGGGAGACGAAATAGGAAGCGGCAGCTTGTGATATGACGGGAGCCAACACGTGTAGGTAAAAAAAACTTATGGCCGCGAGTCATCTCGCCATGACCATTGGGCTTTACCTCTTTTTTCTTTCTCTTACTCTTTTCCCAAACCACCTCGTATGCTCGTGCCATGTAGACCATAGCATTCCTTCGGACCTAGCGGTGACAACCGCATCGCTATGGACCTTAGGAATAGCATTATGCTGCCCTATTAGCACGGAGGTCGTGGTGCCCTACGAGATGGCGTGAGTTGTGGAACCGTGCAAGACTTAGGTCTCCTTTCCTTCGACCACCGTCCATTACCATGACGGGTAGGTTGGGGAAGCACGGGACCATTCTACTCTTTTGCTCACCTTCGATTCTCGCTAATCCAGAAGGGCGCGGATCGAATCTCTTGTTCCACCACCTTCGATCAGTGACATCGCCATGTCACGTGGACCGAAGCGCCGTGGAACCAGAGTCTCCTTTTTCTCGCTTATCCGTGTTGATTAGTGTTCTTTATTTGCTTTATTCCTTTGATTTCCGTCGATCGCAATGCGAGTGAATCAAAGGAGGTGGACCTCGTTTTCCCTCTTTGGTTCTTTTGTGCTTAAACCCTAGTATGTTTGTACCTAGTGAGATCATAGCATTCCTTGGGCTCCCACGGCGACAACCGCACCGCTGAGACCCTGGACAATGCCTTAGTGCATATAGTACACCTTGGTCGAGGTACCCTACCAGAGGTTTAGGCACGTGTGATCTCTCGTGCATCGCTCCTCTCCGATGCCTTGCCCTTGCCGTGGCATGTGCATTGGAACGGGTAGACCACCGCTTCCTCTCTTTTCTACTTGTTATTTTTCCCCGCTAGCCCGTTCTGTTCGATCCCGTCTTAGCCATGACGATTGGATCAAAGACCGGACTATCTCTTCTAGTTAGCAAAGCTATGGTCTACGTCTCGTTCTCAGGCCGTGTGAGTCGACCAGATCGACCGTTGGAAAACCATCCTCACCGAGGATGTGACCGAGGCCATGACATGGACATGCCCAGCCTAACCCTCCTCTCTTCCCCTGTTGTGCTACTGCTTTCCTTCTCGGCTCCCGACGTTGTTGTCGTGGGGTCGAGAGGGACCCGATCCGCTCCTCTATTGTTTGTGTTCCAATCTCTTTTTGCTACCGTCGGCTACCATGATGGGTAAGCCAAAGAGCCTCGGAACCAAGTCACAATTCCTCTATTTCGTGTTAATCGCTCGTACTCGAACCCTATATAGTCGTTGTGACTTGCGGGTTAAAGGCCGCAAGTGCCAAACCCCACTTGTTCTGTTCTCCCTTCTCTCTTGCTTGCGACCCTCCGATCCTCGCCAATTTCCATGTTGTTCGGATCGGAAGGTCGCAACCGTGGTGTTTGGTTAAGTTAAGCTAGGATCAAGGCCTCTTCTTTTTGAAGCCGCATGTCGACGACGATCGACCCGGGAAGTACTGGCTATACCATGGTTGTGATCCGGGCTTGTGCTTAGCGAACAACCACTTCTATTTATTTGAGCCCGAGGATCGGACACTCTCCGCGAGGGCTAAGTCTTTTTAGTGTTTGTTCGGAGTTATCTGGTTTCTTCTATATCTTGTTGCCTTTTTGGGGAGTATTGGGTTTTGGTTAGGGAATTGATTGCTCTTCGTCTTGTTTGTCGCTATACCGAGGTAGTTGCATTGCGGTGACAATGGGGCGGACCAAGATCTGCTAGAGGGAGGAGATATGAAGGACAACCAGGATGTGGATGACAATGGATTGCTATGAACAGTGCCACGTCCCACCCAACCTCGTAGAATCCTATTAGGCATGCAATATGTAGGCTGCTAGCGCTTTACTTTATGCAAATGAACTGTGATAGGATGCATGGTAGATTGCTTGATAAGCCATTACCTTGACGCAACCTTTCTCCCCGCACACCCGCCGCTAGGATAGACGCTCGCCTACCTCATGATACTTGCTACACACTTACACTTTACTCATACATGCTTGTGTATGGCTAAGGCACGAGGTGCCGTAAACTGGATAACTGGGGATAACGTGAGAGAGATCTTGGCGTGTGTCTTGGGTGTGTGGTGAGGGTTGTGTCGACTGGGCAGGATCTACGACGAGTCAGGAGACAAGTCTTACCGGAGGAGTGTGATCTGGGCACTCCCTATGTGAGAGAGTTCCTGTGGCGGGTACATGTGATGTGAGTAGATTCCGGGGAGGAGTGTCTTTGTGGGACGAATCCCCGGAATGGGGGTGCCGTCAAGGCACGGGCGCTGAGTCCCTTGTGAAAATATCCTGTCCAGTCCTTCTAAGGACTGATTTGGCGTTCGTCCGATTCACGGGGACCTTTTAGGTGCACGCCACTGCGTCTGCGAATGGGCGGGGTCCGACTTGACGACTAGCTGGCCCCCCCGCTTTGCTACTACTAGGTTGATAGGTGATAGTGTAGGGAGGTACGGGTGCCGAGACCCACACCCTCCTCGAGATAGCGTGGTATCCATTTGGGATCCGGCACCACGTCTCACGCCTCGGCGTGTCTTGGGTGGATCTCCTGGGTGCCCCAGCCGAGTGGTAGAGCGGCATCGGGCCGGTTAGGCGGCGGCTTGGTATCGCCCTAGACGAGGCATCATCGATGATGGTGATCTTGTGGTTCCAGTGTGTACAAGCTCGTAGAGTTACTAAATCTATACGTATAGCCGTGTCCCCGGTATGGACATTCCCGTGAGTACCACACGTTCGTTATAGTGAGAGGTGTCCAATTCTCTTCTCCCCCATGGGTGTGGTTGGTTTCCTGGCTTAGGCCGTTGAGGCAAGGAGGAGCGGAGTCTTCCTTGCCGACCGGAGAGAGTGAGAGTGTGGTGAGATGTGTGGATGTGGATATGGATATGGATGGGATGGATGGATGTATGGATGAGATGGGTTAAAACTTGATGAACTATATTATATTTATGTTATGAATTTGCATAGGAAAACTACAGCCAAATATAGGCCTTTTCCTCTACCCTTGCATTCCACTTACCACATAGCAAAGCAAAGCATAGGGTGGGATCTAGTGGCCAGTATAAATCGTACTGATAGAGTTGAGCAGGTTTGGTACCCGAGGAGGACTACGACGATAATGGAGCTGGAAGAATTAGGTGGTCTCGTTCTTACACTCAAGTTTGGTTAAGAAGATCAAGTCTACACCCGCTGATATTCTACCCCACTCTGATGGTCGCCCATGAAGGAGGAGCCTTCACCCACTATGGTGCTACGCCTACTCTGATGAAGACCCTTGTGCATATATCGCAAGGATACGTTGTACCTAGGTGTGTCTCCAAGTGTTGTAAAACCTTGTAATTTGTATCTTTCGTGATGTATGAACTGTGGTATCAACCGTATTCGATGTACTCTGTGGATTTCCCTTCGTGGAAATCATGGGTCGTTTCACTATGAAAGATCCCTGCTAAAACAAAAGAATGAAGAGAGGCGTGCTTTTCCTAGACCGTCTGGCGGAATCTAGAAACACCAGAAGGTTATATTCCATTCTACTCAGCATAACCACCAGCCATCCCGCTATCCACAGCACCAGCAAAGCCATCAACCCTATTACTACCCACCACAGCAGCAGCAAGCCCAAAGGCAACAGGTGTACACTCACCCTGCTGCCACAACCTATCCACAGCAGCCGAATACCCAGGGTATTCGAACTCCCACTCCCCCAGCTCCCCAGGCTCCGTCCACTGGTAGAGGCCCCTGTTTTAATTGTGGAGAGCCACACTATGTTCGATATTGCCCCTACCCAATCAGGAATACTTCCAACCTCCAAAGCAAAGGGTCCTGGTCAAATGGCATCAAAGTCAAGGCGAGGGGTAAATCACAAAGATGTCCCGAAGGTGAATGCCGGGAAGAAATCTGGGCGTGTGTATCACGTTCAAACTGGGGATGTCCTTGAAGGAGAGCCTGTTTTAATGGGTATGTTCCCTGTTGCCAGTCACCCTGCAATTACATTATTTGATTCTAGTGCATCACATACATTCATCAATCGTACTTTTGTTACAAAACATGAAATCCCCATAAAAGAAATTAAAGATGAGTTTTTGGTGCTATCGCCGGGAGGGCATATACACACACGGGAAATGGTATATCAGGTCCCTATATCTCTTGGTGGGTATCTCTATCCCACAGATCTGATAGTACTGAAGGATCAGAATATAGACGTGATCCTTGGAATGAATTGGTTATGCCATTATTGTTGGTGTCGAGAATGGACACCAACGAGTAATCTAAAGAGAGCGCACTTATCCTCGAGATGGTTTCCCGAGTGGACACGATGATGTATCTTGGTTCGGGCGATTTTTTTCCCTACTTCCGGTGAGAGCGGAGTCGTATTACTCGGGGGGCTTGTATGGGGCAAGATACAAGAGGGGTCGAGAGGGACGGGCTCCCAAGTCTCGGAGTAAGAAAGCTAGGTTCGTGGTTGAGTGTTTCGTGTGTGTGTAGTGTGAATCGGGTGATGGACACACGTGCTCGGGGGCCCAAGTCCTCCCTTTTATAGTTCAAGGTAAGGCTCACGGGGAGAGGGCATGCACGTGTAGTGATCAAGAAGTCGTGGCCTACAAGGGCTGGGACATTCCCGGAAGCGCCGTGGTGCACTGTAGCAGACGTCATCGTCCCTCCTCTTGGCCTTGTAGCCCTTTCGTAAGCGGGGCTATGCCCGAACGGGTCGTGGCGGTTTGGTTGATTGTAGGTACTCTCGGGTCAAATACCGGCCTATAGGGGAGCCGGCCGTGGAGTCGCCAGGCGTGCGGGGCTGATTCCCTGACGCCCCTGGTTTGCCTTGGGGATGTTCCTTGGTTCGGTCGCCGTCCGGCACCTTTGGCCCGCGGTGTCGGGTACGAGCGGCCCTTTATTCGTACCCAGCCGGGATGTACTTGCCATGGGCGGTATGTGCCCCGCCGCCCTTAACGGAGACGCGCACACGGGGCTTCCATACGTTTCAGGTCGAGATGGGGTCGGCACCGCACTGTCGGTAGGAAGCGTGGGAGCAACGAAATGCCCCGGTTTGGCGGCCCTGCCCCCTTCTACCAAAGAGTATGCGACGTATCCCCATGACCGCTACGGAACCCATAGCAAGCGTACCGCCTGCCTTTGGCAGGAATCTGCACGGCGCGCCCCGACTCTGTTCGTCGGGACAGGTCGGACGCCGACCCTCCCCGCGATGGTAGGGCTCCGCGAATCGGAGTTTGCCCCCCAACGATTCGGCGCTGTGGCTTTTATCCCGTGGGCCTTAGTTGGTTGCCGCGGGCCGGGCCTGAAATGCTTTAAGTTTCGTGTCGTGGGCTGGCCCACGAGGACCCCGGGTCCGGCAGGTGTTTTTGTTTTTGAAAGTCGCTTTTATCCCGGTCCCTTAGAGGGCCGTGGTTTTGACCCTCGACAAGAAGCCCCCCGAGCATGGGGTGGAACCGGATGTTCCTCCTCATGCTAGACTCATTCTCGCCAAGGGAAACTCGAGAGTTTTTTTTGAGTATTTCGCCCGCGAGCGCATCTCCGGCCGGTAGCCCCCGAGCCTTCCGGAGTGGTATACTCGTGCGTAGGCGCGAGCGTAGCGTAGTCACGGTTCTTTCTTCCATGGTGGGTGCGGCGAAAAGCATCCGCCGGTGTAGCCCCCCGAGCCTTCTCGGGAGAGTGGTACACTCGTGGGGAGGCTCGTAAACCGTGAATCAGATAGTTGTGGCTGCGCTTGGTGACGGAGGCGGAATCGTGTCGCACCGCACGGATGCGACTCTCCGTTTTATCATAAAGGGTATTACGGTTTTTGCTCGCGCCCTTTTTGGCGCCCAAGACGCAGAGCGTCGAGAGGCTTCGTGGCCTCGGGTTAATGATGCCTCGGGACACTCGACGCGCGGCGGTTCAACTCCCTCCACGACGCGCACGATGTCGCGGTTGCAATGATGGGCGACGTGGAACGCCAAGAGGCGTTTTTACGGATCCACATAGGCGCCGGCCATCTATTTAAGGAGGGCGTGGTGTGTGTGGGACGGATCTAGTCACCCTTTCCTTCCTCGCTCCGCGCCTCGGCCATCTAGTATTTCTCTCCTTCTTCCTCCGGCCGCCCCGTCCGTGCGTCGAGAAAGCGAGAGGGTGTGATGGATCGCGGGAAACGCCCGTGGGAGGAGGGCTCATCGGAGGAACCCCCGGCGCCGCCGCATCCCGGTGAGTACATTGCCCACGATGGGAGGAGAGTTTTCTCCAGCCCCCGTCTTTGCAATGGAGAAGGGTTTTTCTTATCTCGTGCCGAATGCTTGTTCTCACAGGGTGATCTCTTAGCCGGCCCCTCGGGCCGCCCTCCGCCCGCCGGCATGACGCCCGGGCCGGCGGCGCCGAGGCCGGCGAGAGGCCGAGACGCCAAGAGTCGGGCTCGCCTTAGCGATCGTCACGGCCGACCAGCGGAGGAGGAGAGCGGAGGGCGCGCCCAGCCCAACCCGGGAGGAGGCGGACGGCGTGGGTCAGCTCACGGCCGAGCTCCGGTCATGCGCGCCCGCGGCCGAGGCCGTGTGGCATCCGGGCTCAGCGCCAACTGGCGGGACGGCTGAAAGGCGTGCTTGGCCGTATCGCGACGTCCACGCCCCACGGCGTCCGCCGGCGGGCGGCTCTCCGCGCTGGCGATAGCGCACCCGCCCGTTCAGCGTCGACCTCGGGCTATCGAAGCTCCCGAGGGCGAAGCGCCTCGGGACCTGGAGCACCCGGTGCGCCAAGATGAGGGCGAGACCCGATGCCGTCGTGGAGGTGGTGACGGCGGAGGAGGTGATCCACGACGCGCCCTGAGCCACCGTGGGATCTTTCCGTTCGGCGTGGCTCCGGCACGACGTCCCACCGGTCCGGCGTTCTCTGAGTTGATCTCCATTGTCTTCTTGGAGGATGTGTACCCAGACGCGCGGGACAGATGGGCGCCTGCGGCTTCATGATCCTTTCCATGTTGGCGCCGGCGACGGTCGTGGGCGTAGGGTAGTCATGCCGCGGGCTTTTGCTTGACGCCGCTGGGGCGGTTTTTTGTTTTTAGATTCGCCTTCGAGGCATTTCCTCAGTCTGTGATTACAAGCCTGATGAACAAGCGCTCATTCTCAATCTTCTGTCAAAGTTTGTTTTCGTCGTCTTTGATCTGGGTGGTGTTCGAGCCACGGTAACGATTGATCGAGCGGACCCTTTTCGTTGGGGTTTTCTTGTTCTTCGGCGAACAGTAGCTTTAGGGTTTTCTCCGCCGAGGGTCTGGAAACAGACAAAGATATCGCATCGGTTTGGCCGACCCCGACTTCATGATTACCCCTTCGCGTAGGCCTGCCAGAGGCGCGCCGCCCCGCCTCTCTGTGGTCAACGCGGGACCCGAGGCTCCCGAGGGGTCGCCCGGACGGGCGCCACAAGGCTCGACGGACAGGACGGAACTGTCATCACGCTGGCCGACGGCCGCACGCCCCTGAAGCGGAGTTAATGCGCCGGAGGGCGTCGCGCGTGCTTATCTGCCCGTTCGTAGGCCCAGGGCACGCCGCCCACGTCCCCGAGAGCAATGCAACGGGTGGTTTGTTCTCTTTTAAGGCGTTGAGAGGAAGGAAGAGGCTTTTCCTTAACCGCACTGCGCGTTTCTGGTTCGCAGCCGAAAAAAGCCCCCCGAGTCCTCTCTCTGCCTCGCTTGCTCCTTCCGCCGCCGCCGCCGCCGTCGCCGTCTGCGTTCTCGTCTTCCCACGTTTCATCTCTCATCTCAATGGCGAGTGGAGGCATACTCCCGTGGCCGCGCAGCAACCTGACGGCGCCGGAGATGGAGCGCCTCGTGGCGGAGGGCGTCCTGCCGCCCTTGACAGAGGCGGGGGAGTGGATTCTCCCACTGGAGGACGAATCTCCTCGGCCGCCGATGGGATACATCGTCTCCTTCGTGGCTTTTCATGAGCGGGGGCTCGGTGTCCCCGTTCATGACTTCGTGCGCGGGATTCTGTACCATTACGGCGTCGAGCTCCACCATCTGAATCCCAACGGGATTCTGCATATGGCGGTGTTCGTTGCCCTATGCGAGGGATACCTGGGGATCCCGCCTCATTTCGGGCTGTGGAAGTTTTTCTTCTCTGCACAGTTGGTGAAGCGGTGGGCGAAGGACGACGCGTCGGAGTACGACCTCCCCACGGGATGCGCCGGCATCGCTCCCCGTGGGGAGCGCACTAAGTTCTACGTGGATGTGAGGACGTCCACGTCGAACCGAGGGTGGCACTCCGGGTGGTTCTACCTCAAGAACCCGGAGACGGCGCCGCTCCCCGATTTCTCCGGCGTGTCGTTCTCCGAGCGCCCGATAAAATGGTGCGTCGGGGTGAACTCGAAGGAGGTCGAGAAGCTTGAGCATCACCTGGAGGCCATCAAGATCTTGCGACACCAGGGCTTGACCGGGGCCGGCATTGTGGATGCCTGGCTCCGGCGCGGGGTGGCGCCGCTGATGTCGCGCCGCCTTCCGCTGTGGGGGATGGCGGCCGGCTCCGACCCCGCAGGCACGGTGCTTAGGGGAGGGCCGTTTTCGACAGCCGCTGCCACCCGTCGACTCCGAAACCTGTTGGCGGCACCGAAGAACTCCGTCGGCGCACCGGTACCCCTGGAGTCGCCCGTGCTGGACCAGCCCCCGATGAGGCCGGACGCCGACGCCATGACATTCGTGAGTATCTGATTGTTTAGGTTTTTCCTTTCCTTTCTTCCAGAGCCGTTCCTGACGTATTTCCGCCGCACCAGCCCCCGAGTCTGCCTTTGAAGGAAGATCCGGTGCCTCTCCCCCGTACAGCGGCCCAGCGAGCGGCGAACGTGGCCGCCTCTGAGGCTCGTCACACCAAGAGGGAGAGGAGGAAGGCGAGGCGGGCGGAAAATCGCCTCCGGGAGGAGCGTGACCTGACCCACCTCTCGGATACAGAGGAGGAGGAGCTCAGCGTCTGCTCTGACGGGTCCGTCCAGGGCTTCGTCGACCCTTCCCTGAGAGGCGAGAGCAGCGTGGCGGGCTGCTCGAGGAATCCCATCTTCGTCGAGGAAGGTGGGTCGGACGAGGGGGAGCGCACTGGGCGCGGCTTCCAGAATCTGGACGAGATGGCCCACACCATGGGGGCCGTGCTCGTGATTGGGTCCCAGGGTGCGACCCTGAGCCACCGAGCCGCAAAGGGCCGCGAGTGGGCATGAGTCGGCTCGCTCCGACCCCTGCTGGGCGCCGATCCCCTCTCCACGGGGATGTGGGCCGGCTCGGTCCGACCCTCTCCCTGTGGCCAAGTCCACCGCCGAGGGCGCCGAGGGTGCGGCGCGCGGATCGCGCCCCGAGCGAGGCAGGCTCGGGGCTGGTGCCCCAGAAAGATGTTCGGGGCAAGAAACGCCCTTGCCTTGATACTTGCAGAGTCGTTTCCGGTGGAGCCGGCCTCTAAGATATCGCGGGGCTTCGCACCCCGGAGGTATGTCTGCGGTTATCGCCGACACATATCGGCCTTGCTTTTCGACCTCGACCCCTTCTGTTCTGCCGCAGTCAAACCGGGACCCCTGGTCGCCTCACGCTTGTGCCCTTTGAAGGCGCCTGAGGAAGCAACAAGAGGCGGCCGGCATCGCGAGTGGGACCCCGTCTTCGGGTGGGGGTCTCGCTCCCCGCACGACGCGGCTCCTTCCCAAGGGGGATCGGCCGGGACAGCCGCACCGGCGTCGGGGCCGCAGAGGAGTCCCCGGCTCGACGCAGGGCTCACGGGATGAGGGGTCTCGAGGGCTCGAGCTCCCGGCCGTCGTGGGCTGAGGCGGCGGCCGAGGGAGGCCGCCGCCCCGGCTTTGAGGAGAATAGGGGCGTGCGGCCCCGATGCTCCCGCGCCTCCCGCTTTCTCCGCGCCCCACGGGCGATGCGCCTCCACCTCCCGGCGCGAGCGGCGCTGTTGGGACGATGACGAGGGGCGCCGGGGCCCCTCACCATTTCTGGGAGGATCCCGCTCGCTTTCCCGACCCGCGATCCCTCCTTGGAGCCTCCGGTGGTTGACGACCACCCGAGTGGGAGGTGCTTTCCTCCTTCGAGGCGGCGATGGCGCCTATAAACCGTAACGTCCACCGCCCCGTTGTCGCGAGATGGGGCCCGACGGCGTCGCTCTACCAGGTATTCCCAGTTTGCGCTTTCTCCCCGTTTTTTCCAATTGTTAAGACCGGTGACTCATCCGCATGTTGCCCTATGGACAATGGCGCCGCATATGGGCCGGGTGAAGTCTCGTCTCTTTGTACGAGCAACATCCCCAGGGGAGGAGGCGATGGAGACGATTGAGGATCTCCACGCCCGCTTGAGAGACGCCGCCACGACATCGAGGACGTGGAGATTAAGTACATGGACCTCCTGCACCGGCAAGAAGCGGATGACGCGGAGGCGAGGCGCGTCCAGGAGGAGCTTGAGCAGCGCAATGCCCATGTCCGGGAGTTGCTCGGGGAGGCGGAGCAACTGCGCGATCGGCTTCGGCGGGCGGAACAGACCTGAGCAGAGCGTCTCGAGACAGAGCGCCTCCGCCGTGAGCGTGACGACAGCCGCGCGGCCCGAGACCTCGTATCCGCGGTAAGCGAACGAAGCCGGGATGAAGTCGCCGCTCTCAAGAGCGAAGCCGGAGCGCGAGCGGCGCGGGAAGATAGACGCCGAGAACGCGGCCCAGCGGGCGCCCGAGGAGGTGGCTACGCTTCGCGCGTCCACTTCGCAGCCGCAGCAGCAGAACGCCGGTGCCCAGGTATCGCCGTCCGAACGCGCCCTCGACGCCATTGGTGTCGACCGCCTCGATGGGGCTCCCTCACCGCGCGGTTATCCTTCTTTGCCCCGGGCGGATCGGTCACTTGAGCGCGATGCTCTTGAACCGGGATCCGGGGGCGTTTGCCATTACCCGCTCTCATTACGATGAGAGCTTCAACTTTGATGGCGCCGGCGGGGATATTTCGGGGGGCTTTCCGAGGCCGGGCGTCGAGGCTCTTCGCGTGCTAGTGGCGGATAATGCCGACGCTCTTGCCGACCGCCTGGCGAACCTAGTGCTCCCTCAAGGGAGTAAAAACATTTACTTACTTTTGGTTTGTGGGCTTTTTGATGCCCAAAGACTTTATTATGTGTAGTAACTGTGGTTGACTTGTCTTTGTTTTAGTTTTTGAATTATTCCCCTTTTTCGATGAAGAAAAAATATCTCTAGAAAGGACGGACTGCTTTCGTATTTGGACACCCGTCGGGTGAGACATGCCGCACCCGGGTACTCGTCGGAGTCCGGCATAAAGACGGGCTCAACGAGTGGTCCAGCTGCCGCCACGAGCTCAACGTCCTCAGGGGTTGGCGTGATCCCCCCGAGGATGAGGTGCGCCATGGTGGTTATGGCGTTGTGGTACCCAAAAGGGGCCGACTCGACGCCCGCTGAATAAGGACTGTCCAAGGGATCGGATCTCCCCGTCGTACTCCATGATGGCCCCGCACCAGATTTGAGAGCGCAGAAATCTCCTCGAAGCCGGGGGTAGGGCCCTAGATAGGGCAAGAGCCGCCGATCCAAATCCGTGAGTTCCCCGCACGCTCTGCAGCCTGATGGTGTCGCCACGACATTGGGAACTCTCGACATGCATTCGGTGCCATGGTCGGGGATGGCGCTCGCGGTCGCTCGGGCCCATGGTCAGCCGACGGCGTCGTTGGCCGGAGACTCATGCTGCCCATGGCAACTGCGAGATCGTCGATCGCGTCGAGGGTTGGCCTGCGGCTCGTGCCGTTAGCCCGTGGTCCTTGCGTCGGTGCAGGGTTGACGTCGTTGGCGTTGGGGAGAGCGACATGCGGCTCGAGCCAACCAAGTCACGCCGGCCCTCCCTAACGATAAAATCCAGCTCCCCGAAATGGATTCGGGCGCGGAACGAGGTTGAGACGGTGCATGGCCATCTCGAGGTTGGTGGAATTGTAGAAGTGCGCTTGCCCCCCTACCTGGCGCGCCAACTGTCGGTGTCGAGAATGGACACCAACGAGTAATCGAAAGAGAGCGCACTTATCCTCGAGATGGTTTCCCGAGTGGACACGATGATGTATACTGGTTCGGGCGATTTTTACCCTACGCCCAGTGAGAGCGGAGTCGTGTTACTCAGGAGCTTGTATGGGGCAGTACAAGAGGGGTCGAGAGAGGGACAGGCTCCCAAGTCTCGGAGTAAGAAAGTTAGGTTCGTGGTTGAGTGTTTCGTGTGTGTAGTGTGAATTGGGTGATGGACACACGTGCTCAGGGGCCCAAGTCCTCCCTTTTATAGTTCAAGGTAAGGCTCACAGGAGAGGGCATGCGCGTGTAGTGATCAAGAAGTCGTGGCCTACAAGGGCTGGGACATTCCCGAAAGCGCTGTGGTGCACTGTAGCAGACGTTATCGTCCCTCCTCTTGGCCTTGTAGCCCTTTCAGGTAAGCAGGGCTATGCCCGAACGGGGTCGTGCGGTTTGGTTGACTGTAGGTACTCTCAGGTCAAATGCCGGCCTATAGGGAGCCGGCCGTGGAGTCGCCAGGCGTGCAGGGCTGATTCCTGACGCCCCTGGTTTGCCTTGCGGGATGTTCCTTGGCTCGGTCGCCGTTCGGCACCTTGGCCACGGTGTCGGTACGAGCGGCGTTCCTTTATTCATACCAGCCGGGATGTACTGTCATGGGGTGGTACGGCCCCGCGCCCCTTAACGGAGACGCGCACACGGGGCTTCCATACGCATTTTCGGTCGAGACGGGGTCAGCACCGCACGTCCCGTAGGAAGCGTGGGAGCAATGAAATGCCCCTCGTTACTTGGCGGCCCCGCCCCTTCTACCAAAGAGTATCGACATATCCCCCGTGGATCGCTACGGAACTGCATAAAATACGGCCGCTGTCTTGGTAGGAATTGCACGGCGCCCCGACTGCGCTCGTCGGGACAGGGTCGGACGCCGACCCCCCGCGCGATGGGTAGGGGGTCGGGCGAATCGGAGTTTGCCCCGGGGTCGATCTCCTGGGCGGTGGCTTTTATCCCGTGGGCCTTAGTTGGTTGCCGCGGCCGGGCCTCGAAATGCTTTAAGTTTCGTGCCGTGGGTCATTTTGGCCACGAGGACCCCGGTCCGGCGAGGTGTTTTTGTTTTTGAAAGTCGCTTTTATCCCGGTCCTTAGAGGGCCGTGGTTTTTTGACCCTCGACAATTATGGCATTGTGATAGACACACTAAATAGAACCATTAAGCTGTTTCTACCTGATAACCAATCTCCACTTCTTATCCAATTCCCGACTCCCAAGAGAGCAGTTGAGACAGTTAATGCAACCTCAGTGCAAGAAATCCAAGATATACCTATGGTCTGTAGGTTTCCGGATATGTTCCCCGAGGGATTTTTGAATGAGCACTTTCCGCATTTCTTCCTTCATTCTCCTAAGACACGATTCGTTTCTAAGAATTGTGACTTTCTGAAAACATGAGACTTGTAATATGAGCCCTTCTACCTTCCTTATGAAATCATGTAAGGTGTGTCTACTTGATACATTTCCTTTTCCATTACTTAGCCCTAAGCTTTGAATCTCGGGACGAGATTCCTTTTAAGGGGAATATAATGTAACACTTCTAGTGTTACGTTAACCTAAACCTGCCATGTCATCATCATCATTGCATAAGCATTCATGATTAGAGAACCCTAGTGAGAATAACTAAAATGAGTTTATTTAATTTTAGGATTGTTTGCGCTCTTTTATATCATGTGCATATGAATACCATTTAAACTTTATCTCCATGTTTAAATTGACTTATAAAAAGTAATCCACTAAAAGCAATCTTGGTGTGTACAAGTGCTTGGCTAACCTTGACTCACACCCTAACCATGTTTTATAAGTCAAATGATACGAAAGCAAGAATCAAAATTAAATTTGGAATCCGAATTCCAAAACCCTAACCCTAGCGGGTTAAGTATTGGATTTGAATTTCAAGTTCACTTTTGAGGAGCTAACCATGATTATTTTTATAAATAAAAGTTGCCAAACTTTGGCACCATTTCAAAGTATGGACTTTGTACTTTGAAAGTATGCCATTGGTTGGGTTTGAAAAGTACCACAACATCACTAATTAATTGCCCAAAGATTCAATTTGAAAATTCTTTTCAAAAGCTGAAATTCAAAAGCCTTTTGCCCCTTTTCTCAATTTCATCTCAAAATATTCAAAATTTGGGAAAACTTCAAAATGCAAATTGTACATCTCTTTGAGCTCTACAAGTTTGGTATATAAAGTTTTTCAATTTTTTGAATAAAATTTTAAATAAATTCAAAAAAGTTCTTTAAATTAGAATTGTCCCCTTTTTAATTTTAAACTCAAATTCAAAAATTATTCAGTTTCATGAAAAACTTTCTAAATGAAAGTTGTAGATCTTGAAAAATAGAACAACTTTTATTTTTAGAGATTTTCATCTTTTACTGAAAATTTAAAAGTAATTCTGAAATCCCAAAAATTAGAATTTGAACTCATTTTCAAATTTGAAATGCAATTTCAAAACTATTTGGATTTTGACAAAACTTGTTTAATGAAAGTTGTAGAGCACAAATTTTTGAGCAATCTGTATTTTGGAAGATTTTTCAGTGCAGTTCAAAATTTTGAAGTAATTTGAAAAAAAGGAGCAAAATATCCCTGCTACAAAGGCCGAACAGGGGGGGGACACCTTGCACATGCCCATACCGTGAGTCACCGCCGGCCGCCGTGGCCGTTCTCACGACATCACCGGTTTCACGTGCGGCAAACCAGCTAGGCAAGGTCACGAAGGTGCCGGCCGACTCCCTGACCTTCTCTTTTCCCTATAAATACCACTACCGCCGCCGGCGTCGTCTTTTTCTTTTCTTCTTCACCGTCGGCCGTCATCACTTTCCTTGTGAAATTCGTGTACTGTCCTCGATCATCATCCGCTCCATCTCGCCAGAAGCCCCGCCACCTCCTTGCGCATCGTTTGAGCCGTTTCTCGCTCGGTTTCGTTGTTCCAGTGAGACGTGCGAAGCCATCTTCCCCGCCTCCGGTCACCGGCCGCCGCCACTGTAAGCCGTCGCCGTTCATCACCCTCCAGCCCTGCTCCGAGTCGTTTTCATGTCGTATCTAGTTCGCCTGGAGTTGTGAAGTGTGTACGTGTGTTCGGTTTCGCCGAAACTGCTCTGGTAAGCCCGGCCACGATGCACCACCGCCGCCGAGCCGCCATGCTAGTCGCCATGCGCGCCCTGGTGATCAATTAGGGTCGCAAGGTAGCTCGTTGGATGCGGCTTGAGGAGAGGAGCTTGTTGGTGTAGTCGGTTGCGTCGGAGGGGCCACCGTTAGCCATAGCCGCCGCCGACCGCGCCGTCGCTCCTGTTCGGCCGGAGAAAGAAGAGGGAGGAAGAGGGAGAAGAAGGAGCTGACAGCCGGGCCCGGGCTGTCAGCGGGAGGGAGAGAGAGGAGGCTACGCGCGCGTGGGCCGCGTCTGCGCTGGGCCGCGTGGACCAAGCTGGGCCGCACAAGAGGGCCCGTGGAGGTGAAGGAAACGTTTTTCTTTTTCTTTTTGTTTTTCCGAGCCTGTTCTTCACCTTTTTGTAATGATTTATTTTGGGCAATTAAAAATGAGAAAAATATATGTATGTGATCCTGGTGCTATGCTCTATACATGAAAAAATGCTAACCTTAGTTTTTCTGTAAATTTATTTACAATGAAAATTACTCCTTTAAATTAATAAATGCAAATTCCATGATTTTTAATAATTAAAATATAATTCCAAAAATCATGAGTTTTGTTTTGCATGCTAATTAGATGATAATGATCTTAATTATGAAGTTTGATCAAGTTTTGATTAATTTTTGTATTATGCTTAATTAATACCTTAATTAATTAATCCTTTGATTAATTAGGGTTTGATTAATCCCTAGTTAGCAAGTTAATTAGTGGCTTTCAACAACTGTAAAAAATAGTTAATAAATTAGTAATTAACCTTAATCACTATTAAGGTTGCTTGATTTTAGATTGAGTGATGACCCTAGGTCATTAACCCTAATGACCTTCGGCATTTTATATTGATTGCGTACCGTTAGTTCGTCGTCGTCGACGCTAGCTATACCTCTTTGGTGCAACTATACCGTGAAGGAAAGATTGTACTCAAGATAGGTTAACACTCATTGCATCATTATCGTATGCTCTTTTTATTACTGCATCGTAATCATGCATTCCACTCGTGTAGCTGTGCCGTCTAAGGAGGGAGTTAATCCAACTCCAGTCTCCGAGGAAGGTGCTCAGCGTGAAGAGGTTGGGTCCGATCTCGGTGATTGGGTAGCTGCTCCTAACTTCATCGAGCCCCAAGGCAAGCCCCGGATGCATTCAACCACCTCCTTGTATTTCGAAAAGCTTTTATATTGTATGTTTCTGATGTGATGCATTAGGTAACAGGAGTTGTGTGATATCCTAATTTGATGCATTTACCGTACCTTGATATATTACCCTGGATACCTGCTTTGATTTTGAAATGCTTAGTATACGCTTAGCCTTGCTATTAGTATAGGGTTTTAATAAACTGTTTCTAAAAGTGTGATAACAATATCCTCTGAAGGAGAGTTACGAAAACCTGATGTTGCTTGTTGTCTATCCTTGTTCTGACGGGGTCAAGGGTACACAACAAGAGCACGATGATGAATAAATCGAGACCGGGTGGAGTGACTTGCACCAGGATGGGCTAGTGCCCTGGTGTAGTGTCGTCCACTTGTGAGTCGGTTAAGGACCGTCCGTTGTGGTGATCCTGTGGTCAAGAAGGTTATTGGATAGTATTAGTCGCATGCTAATGGTGGTAAGCTTTCTTGTACTATCCACGACGAGAACGGATAACCGGGACGAGCGTAGCGTGTACCCATCCTACGGGGCCACTGTGAAAGGGGACCGCGGCGTAGGGAGATGGTGTACTGTACCTCGTGGCTAGGACCCGTTCTGGCCGGGAGAAATGCAAGCGTGAGTTGATGTATGTAAAATGTCCGGTCATGCATACATTGTGTGGCTAGGAAGCCCCAGCTGGGTATATAAAGCGATTCGAATCGTCGTTGCTCCACGATATGGAAGACTTGACCAAGCGTCAGCATCGTAGTAATGATGGAAGTTGATGATGAGAAGTTTTAAATCCGTTACATGGTTGACAAGTGATTGTTGTAGTAAAGTAAGGACTGGCTTAGTCTCTTTTTGCAAAGATGTCATTTGATCTTGTTAAAGCCTTACCTTAATTCCTATTAGCCAGCATTTCTGAGTCTTCTCCTCAATTTTTGGTCGGGTAAGTCTTGCGGAGTACTTTTTGTACTCAGGGTTTGTTTAACCCCGTTACAGGTGAACCGTGTGAACAAGAGTGTTATGGCCCTTGTTGCATGACGGTCATCGAGGAAGGATCTGATGGAGAATAGATTGTGTGGCCCGTGGACAGGGCACTTTCGTTGTGTGGATTGTAATAAAGTTAAGTAATGATACTTCCGCTACTATGTAATAATGATACTGGTTTGTATAAGTTTTACAAAAAGTTTGTAAATTAAGTTATTGTAAGTCTTCCGCTACTCGTATTTTTGTATGGAAACTGTTGTAATACTGTGATGTCTCTGTAAGTATCGATCCTGGAGGAAATTGTGGTTTATCGGGGGTTCACCCGACAGAGCTTTTTAGGCTATGTGGTACGCAAGCATAGCTGACATAGGTCTTAGGGACAATGTCAGGTGCTTGTGGGCCATATAATTTAGAAAGTTCTGCCACACTCGGCGTCTAATCACCCCCCGGTTGACAGTCCGGACGACCCGTCCGTCATGACCCACTCCTGTGCCGTACGCCGTCATTAACTCCAGGATAATACTCCAAACGCTCTAATCAACTGTTCAGCCTCTCCATCCACTGTTAAGACATGGGCAAACACTCCGGCGACACGACTTCACCGGTGACCGAATCTGATCCACGCGTGCGGCGCAAGGAAGGAGGACACCCCGACCCCAGGGAAGCAGACGAGCCACTCCACCACTGTCCTTTTTTCTTTCTCTACACGGCACGCCCATACCTTCTTCATGTAAGGCCGCTCTCTCCCTTCATCTATAAAAGGGAGGGCGAGCCATTTCCTAAGACAAGCTCGAATAGAACACTAGAGATCACCGAGATTATCACACACATGCCACGATATTGGCACCACGCTCAATCAGAGACTTAGGAGCCCCTCCCTCTCTCGAACCGGTTGTAACCCCCTACTACGAACCGCCGCTAAGTAACACGATTCCTTCGAACTGGATGTAGGGCCTCACGCCTGAACCAGTATACTCCCCCGTGTCCTCTTAGCGAACCATCCGGGCATAAACGCGCATCTATAAATTTACTAGTTGGTGCTTTCACAAAACACCGACAGTTGGCGCGCCAGGTAGGGGCCTTGCATGTTTCATCTCCAAACCCAAAGCTCCGGATGGCCAATCTCAATCTACGTCTCACTCTGGGCTCTCACGCTCGATCTGGGAGCTTCGATTTTCTCTGCCTGGGGGTGGACAACGACGTGGTCCTCCTTCCCCCCAGCATTGAGGCCACCACCGAGATGGCCTCACCACCAGCTTCGATGAACATGCCGATCATTGGGGCCGCGTCGACATCCCCGGACTCGAAGACCCGGGGGCTCTACGATACTTTCTCGACACCTCCGACTACCTCCTCGGCAGCGACAACTCCAACGACGACGCACCAACGTTTGGAACACTGAAAAGCTAAGTCGCTTCTACCCTTAGTTCTTCCAAGTTGTACGTACTTTCGCAAAAACGAGTCGTATTTTTGGAATAAAACGTACTTGCGCCCTTTCTATCTTGATAGGAGTACATTTTTTAGAAATAAATCGCATTTCAACCCCCTTTTGTGATAAGATCTTGAAGTAAGGATTAAGGGAGACGGTTCTGGACGAAGCTAGTCGGACTGCGACCGCCTATGCCCCGACAGCTACGGCATCGCTCACTAGCCTAATCAGAGCCTACGCCCTTGCCTCGATCTTTTAGGTCTTGACAAAGACTAGAGGGTCGAAGTGCAACTACTTTTTTTCGATAAAAAGTAAAAACATTCTGCATTCCGACCCCCTCTTGTGATGAGATTTGGATATGAGAGCCGCGGAAAGCGCTTTCAGGTTAAACTAGTCGGACGGCAAGCGCCCACGCCCGACGGCTAAGGTACTGCTCACTAGTCTAACCAGAGCCTACGCCCGTATCTCGAATTTCTGAAACTTAACGACCGCGAAGGAGCAGAATACAGACGATGTTTTACACAACTAAAAAGTTAAAGAACCGAAACTTATTCGAACGCTTTAAAAATAAAATAACTTGTTCGATTACAAGTTCTTGGCACGACAGCCCAAACATCGACTAACTTATCTACCCCTTCGGGGGGGGAGAACCGCATCCCATGTTTTTTCTGCAGGAACCTGTAGCAAGGCCTTTACAAGCCTCGGTGACAACGGAGAAGAGAAACTGCATTTGCCATGCTATCTTGCGAGGCAATCCTGAAAATTGCGTCCAAAGTCTTGGTAGGGCCAACATCCATGGTTTACCCGCGAAGGGAAGGCGACGACCCTTCGGATCCGTGCGACCAGATCTATGAACCAGATGGATCCACTACCAGGAGGATGGCGCTGATCGCATTCGATCCATCTCGACCCTACGAATAGGGTCAGAGGATTCGCCATCATTACGACGGGCGAACCGTCCCACGCTGTGGTACAACTAACGCAACGCCACTACCCCAAAGAAGCGCTCGCTTCAGTCTCTGCGGATGTGTCCTACATCCCTAGAGACTCCTCGAGAACCACACCGGGTGGTCGCTGCAGCACCCACCGGAGAAACCGCAACGACCCTCCGTCTTCAAGTCCCTGCAGGCGTGGGCCCACACTGCAAGGACTCGGGGGCTACTGTCGGGGCCAAACAACCGGCCTGTTGGGCCCCCGGCTAAACATAATTAAGCGAGCCGCTATTAGCGGCCCACGACCGGCCTACGAAAGCCGGACCAGATGGGCCGACGCTCCGACGGCCCGCTAGAAGAGCTTAGGCAGGAGCCGCGCGGGTAAAGCTGCGCCATACGCTGGGCACGACCCCTAGGGCGCACGGCTCGCACGACCCGGCCAGGAAGGACTCCCCGGTCATGACCCGGGTGGCCATTACGGCCGGACGACCTCACGGGTGTCTTCGCGGAGAAGCGACCCAAGGCTTGTGCTCCACGCACGAGCCACGACCTCATCCGCAAAGACGACCGGCCAAGCCATGTCTTTTCCGCTCGCGCCCGCAAGCGAGATATGGGACGGAAGCATCTTGACCGCACTGCTTGTCGGTCGCGGGGGCATGGCGACGGATACCGCCGCACCGTTAGGGCGGAAACAGTGCGGCCTGGTGCATTGACCGCACTATTAACCAGAGGCAGGGTGTGGCTCGGCGTCTAATCACCCCCCGGTTGACAGTCCGGATGACCCGTCCGTCACGACCCACTCCCGTGCCGCATAATCGCCATTAACTCCGGATAATACTTCAAAGGCTCTAATCAACTGTTCAGCCTCTCCGTCCACTGTTAAGACATGGGCAAACACTCCGGCGACACGACTTCACCGGCGACCGAATCTGATCCACGCGTGCGGCGCAAGGAAGGAGGACACCCCGACCCCAGGGAGGAAGACGAGCCACTCCACCACTGTCCTTTTTTCTTTCTCTACACGGCACGCTCATACCTTCTTCATGTAAGGCCGCTCCCTCCCTTCATCTATAAAAGGGAGGGCGAGCCATTTTCTAAGACAAGCTCGAATAGAACACTAGAGATCACCGAGATCATCACACACACGCCACGATATTGGCACCACGCTCAATCAGAGACTTGGGAGCCCCTCCCTCTCTCGAACCAGTTGTAACCCCTACTACGAACCGCCGCTAAGTAACACGATTCCTTCGAACTAGACGTAGGGTCTCACGCCTGAACCAGTATACTCCCCCGTGTCCTCTTAGCGAACCATCCGGGAATAAATGCACATCTATAAATTTACCAGTTGGTGCTTTCACGAAACACCGACAACAGTATAACAGACTTTCATAACATGCATATGCAAATATTATCCCTATGAGTATTTTCAAAAACTGGACTGACAAATCCTCAAATACAAAGGCCTTACGTATCCACAGATGAAGCACGAGTGAAAAGAAACCACCATATATAGGAAAACCATAGATTTTTTTTTTTCGACTAGGAAAACCATGGATCTCGCATGCTGGTCATTTCCTTATCATCACCGCCTGCCAGCCGGAGCATAAATGCACAATGGAGGGAGCTCCGAGCGGTTCCAAGTTGTGGCCAGCTAGCGGCCAAGTGTTTAGGCCTGGTCTTTTGGCCTGTCCGAAGTTTCAGAAGGAAAGGTTTAATTAGATAGCTTTTTCTGGTGCTTCAGTGCTAGGGGACTTCAGATACAGAAGCCCCTAATGATGGTCCTGAATCCTAAGTGCAGCCTGTGCGCCCAACTTTCCACGTTCATAAACCTTTGTTTGCGTTAACCATCAACTCCCTCTAGTTAAGTACGCTATTCTTGCCTTCAAAGGTTTCGGTAGCATGATGATTGTCCTGCAAAATGTTATTGGTCCGGCTGAGGAACCGTTTGGGAAGAGGCCGGGCAGGAGCGAGTACAACCATTGTTGTAAATATTCGTTCCATTTCCATATTGTACCTCCGTCTAGAAAATAGTACCGTTCTTGTTTCTTTCCTAATCAAACTATCTAAAACTTAACCAACTTATAAAAAGTATTAATGTTTATGATATGAAGTAGGTATATTATAAAAATACATTTCACGACTAATGTAGTAATAGTATTTATGTGATATCATGAATACTAATACTTGTATAAATTCAATCAAACTTAAGACAGTTTAAATGAATGCTATAATAGAATTATGTTTTTTTTAGTATGATGGAGTATATGACTGGAACAGCTGTTTTGTTCTGTTGTTGACCAACAGGTGAATCCAAGTTACTCCCTCCATCCCAAATTATAAGTTATTCTAAGAATTGTAGAGAGTCAAATTTTTTAAGTTTGACTAAATTTATATAATAAAATAATAATATTTATGACATCAACTAAGTGTCATTAGATTCTTTATTAGTTATATTTTTATCGTATATCTATTTAATATCGTAAATCTTTGTGGTTGTTTCTATAATTTTGGTTAAACTTAAACAAGTTTAACTCTCTAAAATTCTTGGAATGTCTTATAATTTGAGATGAAGGGAGTACTAGATATGGTTGTTCATAATGCAAGCCTATTACTTTGCATCGTACTAAGAGGCAAATCCCCCCCTTATCTTTTATTTTGGCCTTTCCCTAACTAATTTCATGAATATGGGTTTGTGTCAATCTAGAGTCCTCCCTATTTTATATATGACACTAGATATATGTCGTGTGTTGCACTGGGTTCACGATTTTAGACTAAACCACAGCAATCGAATGTGGACAGGTAAGTTCCGAGGACTTCATATCAAAGCGGACAGATGAATACAGTCTTCATATCTAAACAGGTAGGACGTGGATGAGTGAGCTCCGAGTATAAGATGATTCGTATCAGACGTGGACAGACATGAGTAGGGATGGAGACTTAGTATCACTGGGTAGATGATGATGTTATAATATTTTTAGATGCAAAGATATGTAGAGCTTCTTGAGATAATCTGGGTAATTAGAAACCCTAATTTAAATAGATTTTTTATCCTATTTGGCATTATGAGATATGCAGTGCTTTTGAGTAACCTGATGAATAGGAATACTAATATAAATAGTGTTCCTCTTGTCGGTGTGTCTGTTTCAGTTTTTGTTCTTTTTTTCTTGTCCGTGTTTCTATCCGTTTCTCATTTCTTGTGTCCGTTTTTGGATCATGCAGTGAACGTTCGCCAAAGTGGAATTGCGTTTTTTCATTCTATTATTTTCTTCTTTTCCATGTTCAGCTTCGGTTTCCACCTGTTTCTGCTCCAACACATTTCCATCTTTTTTCATCCGATTTTCGCTTTCTCAGTGTTTATTTGATCAAACTCCCGTTGTTTCGCCGGAGACGAGAGGCCCGGTGCCCCGTTGAAGGGGTGAAAAATTTTAGGTGTCACATCGGATGTTTGACCGGATGTCGGAAGCGATTTTCGGACACTAATTAAAAAACTAATTTCATAACTCGTGCCTAAAACGAGAGACAAATCATTTGGTTACGTGAGTTACTGTAGCACTTATGGCTAATCATAGAGCAATTAGGCTCAAAAGATGCGTCTCGACGTTTACAACCAAATTGTGCAATTAGTTTTGTATTTCGTCTATATTTAATACCCATGCATGTACCAGAAAAGAAGCAAAAATTTTTAGGGAACTAAACAGGCCTGAGAAGCCAAACCAAAAAAGGTGCACACTTGTGAGTTGTCGCCGGCGTTTGTCATGTCAGGTGAGCATCAAGTTACCAAGCGCCGGAACCTGAACTCTGCTTTCACGACAAACGTTGCTTTTACTCTGGCGGCTGACGCCACTGCGCATCCCTCGAAAATTCGAGGATGGAAATGGATGGATGAAGAATATGGTGCTAAAAGGGCCAGGCCGTCACGCGGGGCAGTCAAAAGAGCCAGGCAACGGGGAAGACCAGTCGGCGTCAGGCTTTCCGGAACCGGAACAACCCAACACATGCCGAAGGCCAAAGCTGGATCTCTCGGAAGTCTGCTTTTTGTTGCAGCAGCCACCACAGCCAGCAGGTAGCTGCTTGCCGAAGCAACAGCAAACGATCCAGCAGCGCGCTTTTTTGGGCAAAGTTCGGTGTGCCGCGTCCCTGTCGTGAGGGCCTGCGGGACTGGGACCATGCCTGTGACGGTACCGTGACCGTGAGACATCCATCCTTATCCTCCTGCGATGTGTGAACCGGAGAGGAAGCCCTCCGCAAGAAGCTTTTTTTTTTTTTTTTTTTTTTTGAAAAGAAGAATTATATTAAATAATAGCTGGGTACATCAACACATTACAGTTTCTCTGGATTACATAAATATTCAGAAATTTATCTAAATTATATCCACTCTGTGAATAGCTCCAGATCTCAAACCTAAACCTATTTGACGCTTTGTATGGATGATCGACGAGGCAAATACTCCGGCAACAACTGTTTTCGGCCGACAAAGATATGCCCAACGGACGGCCAACATTCCCGCAGTGGAGTTGAGAAACATCTTCTTCTTCCTTGTGTCTTCCTTTTTCTTCTTTTCGCCACCGAAGAACGAGGAAGATCGATCTCAAAATTATTCTCCCTAGTCCTTCATCGTGGCCGATCCAACCACAACAAAACGAAGAAGGGACCGAAAAATTATTCAATGGCGGCGGCATCATCTCCGCCTTGATGCCGCCGTTGGAAACACAAGTTTCCATGTTGTCATGTCGATGAAGATGCCGATGCCGCCTTCATCTTCAACATGTCCGCCATAGAGAACATGATTTCACCTCACATCCTCGCCATTGCCGGAGAAGAGCAGGAGGAAGAGATAAATCTCCAATACCAAGAAACTTGGCATGGAGAAAACCTAATCCTAAAGACTCAATCTAATAGAAAAAAACTTACTAGAAAATAATGGATCTCCACTCCCTCTGACCTCCGGCGATATACTGGAGGAGGAGGAAGGGGGACTAGCGGTGGAGACACCAAACGGCGGCAGCGGCGGCGGCGGGACCCTAACCTGAGCAGGACCCGCGGCTGCTGATAGGTCTTCGTTGTAAGTTCTGCACCCGCTCAAGTCATTCTCGTGTAGCCCTTCGCAAGAAGCTGAGATCTCTAAGAAGTTGCTGGTAATAACATGAGCACTTGCGTACGGGAGGCGAGGGTTTATTATGGAAATGGACATGAGAGGTGAGGGAAAAAATGCAAATGCAAGCAAGGGCGAGACGAACGTAAATGCGCCTATTATGCACATCATGCTCGTCACACCGGGTGGCGGCATGGCAGTAAAGCGGCGCACCCACCAACCCCTGCACGGGCGCTGTGATCACTGCACGGCTTCGCCACGTCGTACGGTACGGGCTGTACAATTAATTGTACACACACTGTGCTCTCCTAGTCCTAGCGGTACACGGCCCTTGCTCGGGTACACTGCACTGCATGATCCGAGTCGGATCGGATCGCCAGCCATGTGGGAGCAGCGCCGTAGCGCCCGGTTTGTCCTCCTACTGGCCTGGCCGTTTCCGGTTGCGCGAGATGGTTCGTTTCCGGTCGCGCCAGCCTGCGTGCAGCCTGCTTGCACGTCCCACGAATCGGGAGGCGCGGTCCGGCCGGCGGCCGGGCCGCGTTCTCCTCGTATTCTCCCAAATAGCCAATCAAGCCGGGGTGTGCCACCGTGCCAGGGCCATGACGATAGTACGGGACAGTACTGCTGCGGCTACGGGTATCGTCATCGTCATGTGCAATTGCTTGTAAAAGCAGCCGGCCAGGGCGTGCTTAATAACTGCTTATCACAGTGAATCAGGGCTGTGATTTGGAACCCGTACGTGGAGACAATCAAACGGAGCCGTACTGTACGGTTCCAGAGGGTTTACTACTCTCGAAGGTTTCATCAAGCCTCTAGGATTATCGATAGCCTTCCTCCTCATAATAATAATACTAAGTGGCAACAACTATTTTCCTATTTTCGGGTGGAATGACCTGCAGCATCTAGGCATTTATCGTCACCGAACTAGTGGCTGATAAGCTGAAGTGACTAAACTTTTGTGAAACAAAGATATTATTCTACAACGACCGATAAAGTCGATGATAAAATTCGAAGTGAAGAAAAAAAAGAAGCACATAGCAGCGGAGCTTCGGATTGCTTGCACTGACAGTGAATAACCGAGTATGTGAAGGGAAAGCAGGTAGCATAATTATAAGTTATATAACCTGGCATTCACTACAAGGGAAGTAGGGAACCATTAAACCCAAGTTCCTAATAAAATCCCAAATGATTGAGAGAACCTGTGAATTGTGATGTGAATTATCAACTCAATTGCAGCAAAGCAACTCAGTGGTCGCGTATCAGATTGCCAAGCCAGATCTGTTAGAATGATTGCGCAGAGGAGCAGCGGGACCTTTTCGACACCAACTCACTAAGAACCATCCAATGATCTCACGGATAAGATTCACGGCACGAGACCCCCAGAGCAGCATCCTTGCAGACAACGCTAACAGTCAATAGAAAAGGGACCAGTATATCGTGGCAAACAAAATCAAGCACAGTGCATGCTTGTTCACATTGATTTGTTCAGTGACATGATGGTTTGATAAATAATAACATCACTGGCTCTTGACAGTTGACACCATCCATCATCTGAGATCTAACAGCATCAAGAGCCAGAGTGATAGAGAAGAAGCTACTGGGAGTACTGCCCACTATACAGCAGAGAGAGATACACAATGCACATACACCAACTAAACAAAAAAAAACTTACACCTGTAAATCCTGATTATTAAGGCACTTACTTGTCTGTAAACTATCCATCCTCCTTCCCCAAATCGAAAAAGAATAAGTAAGAACACTAGTAACAGCTGGACAAAACAATCAAAGAATCAGAGACCACCCTTTCGCAATCTCCATCCATTCTTCTTCTTCAGTTCTTCTGCTCTTTCCCCGCTATTCCATCAGGTGATCCGGCATTGGCATTGGCATTGGCATTGCCATGGCTGAGACACGATCATAGAGCTCAGCCCCTCCACTCCGGGCACTGGTCGGCCGGCCTCGTGTTCTGCGACCCCGCCTTGATCGGGCACGGCGCGTACACCGGCGGCACCATGCAGTTGTACATGAGGCAGAGCGAGACGGTGGAGGGGAGCGACGACGACGGCGATATCTCGATGCCCGTCAGGAAGTTGTGCTGCAGGTACAGCACCTGCAGGCCGCCGTTGCCCACCAGCTCCTGCACCAGCCGCGCGGGGACCTCGCCGGTGAACCGGTTGTTGTTCAGGTACAGCTGCCCGACGCCCGCCAGCAGCGGCGAGCTGGCCCCAGAACCGGTTGAAGCTCAGGTCCACCATCGGGATCGTCACGTCGCCCGACGGCTGCACGGGCCCGGCGAAGAAGTTGCGCTGCAGCTGCAGCACGGACAGCGGCAGCGAGAACACCGACGCCGGGATCGGGCCCTCCAGCTGGTTCATGCTCAGGTCGAGGAAGTTGAGCCGGGTCAGCCGGGGCAGCACCCCGTCGACCGTGCCGGTGAGCTTGTTCGCCGACAGCGACAGGTACTGCAGCCCCGCCGGCAGGGTGGGCACGCCGCCGGACAGCGCATTATTGTGCTTGAGGTCCAGCCGGAGGAGCGGGGACGAGTCCGGGAACGATGGGATGCCGCCGGTGAGCTGGTTGTGGCAGAGGATGAGGTTGGTGATCGACGGCAGCGCGGCGATGGACGGCGGGATGGTGCCGGAGATCTGGTTGAAGCTGACGTCGAGCGTCCGGAGGTTGGACAGCGCGCTGAAGCCGCCCGGTATCTGGCCGGAGAGGAGGTTCTTGCTGACCGCCAGGAAGCGGAGGTTCGAGCACGACGCAAGCGACGCCGGGAGCTCCCCCTCGACGCGGCCGGGCACGAGCGAGAGCTCAGTGAGCGCGGACAGCCGGCCCAGCGCCGGGTCCAGCCGCCCCGTCAGCCCCGGAGACCCCGCCCGGGGTCGCCGAGCGCGAGCGCCGCCACCCGGTCCCCGTCGCAGAACACGCCGGGGAACCCGCACGGGTCGGCGGTGAAGTCCCAGCCGTCGAAGAAGGCGGAGCCGGGCATGTCGTCCAGCGACCGCCGCACCGCCTGCAGCGCCAGGAAGTCGACCGGGTCGAGGATCCCCGCCGCCGGCCGCGGCGCCACCGCCACGGCCGCCAAGACGACGCAGCACGCCACGACGGCGCCGAGCCGCGCGGTCACCGCCATTGCCGCTCCGATCCTCTGCTTCTCTGGACTCTGTCTGTCACCTAGCTCTGCAACTGCAACAAGAAGGAACAGATCAAAAGCACCGATCAACCGGCCCCGTCGTGGCGCAAAGAGCAGCGCGAGCGGCGGCGTGGGAACCTTTAAGCTTGTCGCGCGCTGCCTTTAAAGGCGCACGGCGTGGGGCGGCGAGGGGGAGCAGCTGGGAGTTGGCGAGCTGCCTTTGTACGTGGCTGCCCCCGTGAGGGGAGGAAGTGAGGAGGGAGATGGCCTTGACGACGGGAGTCAGCTGAGGTCTCGTACGCCCTCCTCACTCCTCTCGCCTCGCTTTCTCGTGGAGGCGGAGGCGGCGCGTGAGCGCCTTTAATGGAGGTGGTGATGGGTGGTGCTTCCTCCCTCCCTCGCTCTCACAGTGGCAGCACACACAGCACAGCAACGCACACGTACCGGCCCGCCGCTCTCCGCACTCCAGTACCCGCAACCGCCACACTTCGCCGAGAAGCCAAGGGAGGAGGAACAGTTAAGAACGCGCAGCTGAGCTGGGCTCCCGCGGGCGGGCGGGCGGGCGGCGCGGTGGCGGCAATGATGGTGGCTTGGCGAGGACGGGTCGGACGGAGTTGGAGAAGACGTGGGCGGTGGGCGCAATCAATTCCGCGAGCTCGCCTACGCTTTGCTTGCTCTGCTTCTGCTCTCTTCCTCTGCGCCGCCGCGAGCTAGCCCACTACTACTCCCCTCTCCTCCCGTGCTCCGATTGGCTTCTCTCTGCTTTCCCGATGGGCTTGCGAATTCTTTAGTGGCTTACTGCTGCGCGGCAGGCTCGGATGCGCAAACGGCTGTCCGAGCCTGAGGCTCGGGTGGGGCCGAGGAACCAGGGGACTGAGCATGACAGGTGGGGTCTCTCGTCTCACGTGGCAGTTGGCCGCCATCAATGCGACCGCCTCGGGGGAGGGGCCGGCCCGAGCCTTTCTGGCGCTAGAAACCGAGAAGCGGTAGGCGATGCTTTGCGAATTGTGACCCGGCCGTGTTCACGCTGCGCGTGGGCCAGGACTCCTCCGGACCCACCTGGCATTGCCTGGGGCTGGATGGGCTCGTGGATCTTCCTTTGTGGCGGTGGGGGTTTTGCGACGGGGCCGGAACACGACGCAGGCGTAACGGGCCGGTCACCTAGCCCGGCCCCATCGTGCCTCTGCGGGTCTGTTCGCCACGCTGGCGTCCGGGCCTCCGGGGCTAGAGAAGGCTTCTCGGCAGAGCAGCTGGCTGGGCTGGCTATGGGCTGTGGAGATTTGTCGCTGCCTGCGATGGGAACGGATGAATGCTTGGATTATCACCAACCTACTAATGCACCAAGTTTTCTTTCCTACAGCCACACACGAAAAACGTCCCCCGCTGAGGAGTCCCGTCTTGATGCACCCACGAAATTGTACCCAAAGATCCAACATAATTAAAATAGACTGCCCAGATTTAATTTCAATCATTCTCTCTCCTTACTCATTCACATCGAACGGGCCAGATGAAAAGTGTCACATTGCTCCTTGTTCCGCCCGAGCCCAGGCACCGTAGGCCGCAGCTGCGCAGCCACGGTTCGATTCTCAGTTTTCTTTTTTTCTTTCCTCTCTTCTTTTCCACCGGCTCTCCCCTCCCTCTCCGTCCCGAGGCGACCGTGGGCGCAGGGAGATGCGTCCCCCCCTGGGCGGCGCTGAGGCACGAGCGGTCCCCGGCGCGAGCGGGCCCCTGGTGGCGGCCCTCTTCCCTCTCCCCGATGCCTACGCCTTCGTCTCCGATGACCCAAACCCTACCTGCCGCCTACCTGCCTCATATGCCCTCCGTGTGCGGTGCGGGCGCGGGGGATTCATCGCGCGGCGCCGCTAGGAGAGCGAGAGGGAGGGAGCCTTGGCCCGGTCTGCAGGTCCCCAGGCTGCTCACGCCGCCGCCCCACATCACGGCTCTGTCGATTGATGCCTCCTCCTCTCCGATCCTCCTGCCCGTGCAGATCCATGCCCGATCTGATGGCAAGCTGGTTCGACGCGTGTACATGAAGGTGGATCCACAGGCTGCAGCCGCGCTGTCCTCCAGGCGGCGCTAGGATCCGGCAAGCTGCACATCGAGGGGTTGTTGAGCTTCAAGCGGGCACATCAGGCTGCGCTGCTGATGGAGACCGAGATCTCCATCCAGACATCAGCCGCCATGCCCGATCATTACTTCGTTTGTGCAGGTGGAAAGAACAAGATCGATTTGTTATCAGCTACGAGTGCTTGCTGTTTCTTGCTTCCTAATAAGGTGCTTCCTGTGTATCAGGTACCAACTACCAACGCAAGGTGAGCCATCAGACAATATTCAAGATTCAAAGTTACAAATTTTGTTGAAAACATTTTCTGCGTGAAATTGCAGCAAACTGGAGTGACATATGAGAGGAGTGGCTATTGGATGGGGCAGGATTTGTAGGATTCTAGAAAGTGGCAGCATGAGTTTGTGTTAAAACAGGTGATTTATTTTTGTGGACATAGTTTTACTACCAAATTTTTTTGAGGTACAATGTTCCATGACCTTGTTCTAAGCCAACCTGTGCTTAGGCCACTCGATTTAGGAAACTATAGTATTTTGAGTTTCCAGTTAACTGGTTCGTTGCCGATATACTTGCATGAAGTGAAGTTTCATTATTTATCTGCAGATTATTAATTTCTAAAGAAAGTGTGATGCTCTAGATGTAATTTGTTTCCTGCTATGTCATTGTCAATTATAGTATGTTTCTTCAGAATAATTCTTTTATATGTTTGAGTAAATTAGTGCACTAATTAGCTCATGTCGATGCTGACAATGAGACGAGGCTGTATTTATTACTGTTACTTTGATGAGTTGGCCAGTGAAGAGTATTTTTTTAATTCAGTTTATTTCTTTATCAGGTAATCAGGAAATATACTAAACAGCTTTTGCATGGACTAGAATATTTTTTATCTGCTCTGAGGTTGATGGCTTCCTTCGATCTTATCTTAGTAGTAAATGGGTTGTCAGATTTTCTTTTTAGAACACTTTTCGTTATATCTTAGCTTAAAGTAAGCATGTGAAAGTATTTGGAAGTTACAGGGAACTCCACAACTTATGAATGACGTTCTTGTTTTGTCTATATATAAATTTAAGGGAGCCCTTAACTGCCCAATGTTCCTTTATGTGCAGCAAACTATTTGTAACAGGTCTGCTTGTAGAAACCAAAGATCTATGTAGTTGATTCTATTGTAATAAATTCTCTAGAGCAGATCAAATTGTATTTATGTGCAGCAGGCTGGTTGTAACAGATGTGTTACTCCATAGTGTTGTTTGACAGTGGTCACTGGCTGGTTATTGGTTATAAATGGGATGTTGCTACTACCTGATAAAATAGCTGAAGTGCTGAACTTAGAATACTGAAATAACACTGATTACTGGATTCTGTTTATCTTCTGTTTCAGAATGCAGGGAAGAGATGGAAAGGCTTGAGAAAGAGAAGCATGCTACAAGGGTCTAACGGTCCAAGAGAAGATGACTTCCAACAAGCAAATTGCTTCTGGCAGCAAGACCAGAACGAAAACTAAATATGTTGGTTGGAGATACAGATATTATAATCGAATCAATTCATCAGATTTAATCCATGTATTGAGAGTGATGGCGATATGCCTTGCTCAGTATTTTCTTTTGTTGATACGTATAGATGGGCATCAGTAGCTAATTTGTACCACAACCTTGCACATCAAGAAAGCTAGCTAGCCTCATTGATTTGCATTACATAATTAAACCGTAGCGTTAGCACGGGCATTATACTAGTACCTGCTAATGTAAGCCACGTTATTACTGCTCACTAGATAAAAAAATGATAAGCATATTTTAACTACTCTCTCCGGCCTAAAATGAACAAGTATACTTCCTGAGAAATCAGACATTTTAAAGTTTGACTAAATATACTTGTATTTATTTAGTCAAACTTTAAAATGTCTGAGTATGGGATATACTTGTATGACATATTTATGATGTAAACAAGCATCATTAAATTGAGTATGAGATATACTTGTATGACATATTTAATTAGGGATACAAATGTTGACAATATTTTCTATATTACCAGTGAACTTATAAAATGTTGACTCCTGAAGATATTAAATGTGTATTAATTCTAGGTCAGAGGGAGCAGAAAAAAAATCATATAAAGTAATTTGATCCTTAATTTCTCTTAAAGTACTGTCTAGATACATAGTAAAATAGATGAACCCAGAAAGTCAAAACGACTTATAATTTAAAATAGAAGGAGAATGTTGTTATCTAAAAGGTACTTTAAATAATTCATGCGAATATGATGATTTTCTAAAATTCGTTTAAGTTGACTAATAATTATAAGTCAAGAAACAGAACATTATTTGACCGATACATCCATGTGTTGGGGGTGAAAAATTTAAAGCATATCATTTTTGGACCAGAAGCAAAACGTACATACGGGTACTGGGGCTGCTGCCATTTGAATGTGAGACGGAGTTTTTTTGTTGTGTACAATCGTGTCCAAAAGTGGGGGATGAACATGCCGGCATCAGCGACGCTGTGACAAAATATGTAGGGAGAGGAACGTTTGGTGTTGTTCATATCATCATACCCTGGCAAAGACGGCTCTTGCGAGAAAGAACCATGTGAAGCTTTTAGCTAGCCTGGCTGTAGTGTGTGTGGGCACTGATGGGTGCTGGCCGGTGAGGAGTCAGAAACCCACGTATACAGTGCATGCCGACTAGCGAGTGAAATCTGGATTATTTCGACCTGAATCACTAGGCTACGAGGCTCGGACAAGGTGGAGGTGACAAGAACATCAATAGTTCCCGGAATGTACAGCAGGGTCACCCGGCTACATGCCAGTACATACGCATATGCCAAAATCGTTTACTTGCAGGACCAAAGGTGTGGGGTTGACGGCCACGGCCCACGGCACGGATAGCTCATCTGCCAAAACTTCGCTGCCCCGTCTCCGGTCCCACATTCCAGCGACCACAAAAGGTGGCCCGGTACGTGTAACAGTAACAGAGAAGCTGGTTGTAGATTTGGTGGCGGTCTCCCCATTATTTTTCCAGTTCCCCCCGTAATGGAGGCAGCAACAAGTGGGCTGATTGACCTGGCCAGAAGTGGGGAAGAAGGCCGTCAGGCCGTGGGGCCCGGGAAAGCAACGGTAAGATTCACAGGTGGAACGCGCATGCACACGTGCGGGCACGATCACTGTAGATAGACTCGCAGTGCCCCAACGCCGAATCAACCTCTCATCAGAGTCAGTAGTGGCTTGACTGAATGGACGCAGCCAGAATAAAATATGGCTAGGGTCGACCTAAATATAGAGTATTAGCTTTTAGCTTAACTTGTGATAAATCTATTTATAAGATTTTCTTCTTTTGTACGATAGTCTTTTAAATGTATTTTGTTCATTATTATTTTATAATTGTATTGTACATAATTATAAATTTATAATTATTAGGCAAATTTATAGTATCAAGTTTGTACTATAATAGTTAAAAATTATTACCAAATTATTTATCAGATATTATAAAACCTGACCATTAACCTACATGGAACCTTACAAGCTGGACCATAGGAAGTATAATACTCCTTTTCGAAAGATCAAGTATAATACTCCTAATAATACTAATAACGGATCATATAATAGTTTAATACTAGGGATAATTTGATATGCTCTCACACACTACCAATATAAAAGATCGTTTAGTTGTGTTGCATTACAATCAACGAGTATGACATGGTCAACTCTATTAAACTCCAAAATTTGGATACCTCAATACAAATCTTAGAATTTTAGAAGCAACAGTGTCGGGGCCAAACAACCGGCCTGTTGGGCCTCCGGCTAAATAAAACTAAGTAAGCTGCTAACGACGGCCCACGTACGGTCTAACGAAGGCGGGACCTAGTGGGCTGGCATCCCGACGACCCAATGGAGGACCGCAACAAAGGCCCGTAGGCGAACTACGCCACGTGGCCCTAAAGACAGGGCACGACCCCCAGGGCGCACGGCTCGCACGACCCCTGCAGGACCAAAGGACTCTCGGGGTTGTGAACCGGGAGGCTGCGGCTCGCACGACACCTCGCGGGTGTCTTCGTGAAGAAGCCGTCTGAGGCTTGCGCTCCACGCTTGGGCTACGACCTTGCAGCAACACGACCGGTCAAGCCGTGTCTTCTCCATCCGTTGCCGCCCCGCGGGGTATGGGCGAGGAGCATCTTGACCGCCTTGTTTGTTTTGATGCGGGGGCATGGCGGCCGATGCCGCCCGGCACTATTAGCCGAGCGTGGCGTGGCGGGTTCTTGACCGCACTGTTAAGCAGAGGCGGGGCGTGGCTCGACGTCTAATCACCTCCTTCGATTGACAGTCCGGACAACCCGTGCGTCGCGACCCACTCCCGTGCCGTATGACGTCATTAACTCCGGGGCAATACTCTAAGCACTCCAATCAACTGTTCAACCTCGCCGCCCACTGTGAAGGCATGGGCAAACACTCCAGCGACACGACCACACCGGCGACCGGCATTGATCATCACGTACGACGCAAGGAAGAAGGACGCTCCGACCCCAGGAAGGCGGACGAGCCACTCCACTATTATCCTTTTTCTTTCTTTTTCTACACGGCACGCCCATACTTTCTCTACGAGGCATGTAAGGCCGTTCCCTCCCTTCATCTATAAAAGGGAGGACGAGCCACCCCACGGGATAGAAGACACAAGACTACCGAAAATCCATCGCACACACCGTACACACGCCACGATATTGGCACCACGCTCAATTAGAGACTTGGAAGCCCCTCCCTCTCTCGAACTGGTTGTAACCCCTACTACGAACCGCCGCTAAGTAACACGATCCCTTCGAACTGGACGTAGGGCCTCACGCCCGAACCAGTATACTCCCCGTGTCCTCTTAGCGAACCATCCGAGCATAAACGCGTATCTATAAATCTACTAGTTGGTGCTTTCACGAAACACCGACAGTTGGCGCGCTAGGTAGGGGGCCTTGCGCGTTTCGTCTCCAAACCCAAAGGTCCGGATGGTCGGATCCAACAACCTTCAATTCCCTCCGTGCACCCATGTCCGGTTCGGGAACCTCGACTTCATCAGCATCGGGGTGGACTACGACATGGTGCTTCTCCCCCCAACACCGACGTCGACGTCGTCTCCGCATCGTTCACTGACTTGCGCCTCTACGACAACAACCTGGCCCGGCACGACAACGCCAACAGGTCAGCTCGCTCCGGCGCGCGATGCAGGAGAAAAGGACCGCCACAAGAACAGGACGCTCATCGTCGACGGCCACGGCCCAAGAAGGAGCCTCGGCGCTTCTCCGACACGCCCACGTCCAGCACCGCGACGGTCGCCGCTGGACCCGGTCTGAGGAACGACGACAACAATCAACTCCACGGCACCCGCGACATCCCGGCCAACGGCGACGAGTTCCAGGATCCGGAAGCGCTGCTCCACTTCCTCGGCATCTGCGACTACCTTCTCAGCGACTACGGCAGCGACGACAACGACGACGGCTACGAGCTCACTTGGCCATAATCTCGGCCTTGATCGGTAGACCCATGAAATCGTCTCTTGGCTAAACTCTCGCGCACGTTACAATTACTCCGCATTACTCGTTCTATGTAACAATTAAATTCCTGTATTAATTTCGTACCACGAGTTTGTACTTAATTACGAAAAATCTAAGTCATATACAACAAGGTCCAAAAATAAGGACCGGGGTTCGCAGGCCTGCCCACGAAGGGATCACGGCCGCCCCGGACCGACGGAGTGAGGGGTGGCCCAAGAAAGAAGCCCACTAGCGGCCTAATTTCCCGAGCACCCGAAGTGATTAGGGCTTTCTCGGGCCGTGTTCGAGTCCAAGGTTGATCTTTGATTCAGAAATTTTTGCGGAAAAGGCATCGAGCCCACGAGCCCGCGGACGGCTTGAGAAAAGTACGAATCAACCACCTGGATTTATGAGGCTGGTCACGCCGCACGCCGCAAAGGCTGGGAACCTGGGCCTCACTTGAACTACCCGTTAGCAACTCACTGGGCACTGCATCTTGACCCAACCGAAGGGAAGATGCAGCGTTGCCCACCTCCTCTGACCCCACAAAAGGGTCGCGTGGGGGAGAAGACTCGATCCACAGACCGGGCCCGCGTGTTTGCGAGGGTGCCGAGGGCTCGAGGGCAGAAATGTCCGAAACACTAACCTAAAAGAAACCCTGGGGGCGAACGCATACGACCCTCCGCGTCCCCAGGAAACATGCGCGCAATCATGACCCCGAAAATAAATGAACTAACGTGACCCCCCAGCGCACGAGGGAGGTCGATTCCCCGAACAAACCGTTTTGCGCTTACTCGTTCTCTCGCGATCGTTCTTACGATTCCTTTTTTCGATGTTTTAAGTCATGCGATTAGGAGAATAAATGCACGTACTTGCAGATTAACAAAAACTTTATTTATTTTTCTCCCTTTTTCCTTACAATTACATAAGTTGTTTTTCAGAAAAGGGGGGAGGCGAGGTCGCCGTCCCGAGCCTACAGCTCCCCGGCGAGGATCTGGTCCACCGGGGAGAGCTCCACCGCAACTCCCGCTGCCTCCTCGTACTCCGTGAGCATGTCGGCGTAGTCCTCCAGGGGCTTGCTGGCGGGAAAGCCCACGACGTCAGTCAGATCGACGTCGGTGTGCGCCTCCGCCATCACGAGCGCGATGACCGCACACCGGCAGACCGCGCGCACCATCGAGGCGTTGACGCTGACTTGCGCCATCTCGAGGCGCCGAGGACGCTACCGGGCGGGGAGCATGGACGCGAAGCTCGGTCCCGGCGACCGACATGGCCTCCATCTCCGCCAGGGCCTCTATGGGAACACAGAGAAAACGTCAAGGCGGAGAAGTGTCAAAAAATGAGACAAAAAAAGCAAATGAAACAACCCTCACCGGGCGCAGAGCGATCCGCCTCCTCCCGCCGCCGGCAGCGGTTCGGTTCTCCTCCTCGAGCGCCTCCACCACCGCCTCGAGGGTGGCAATGCGCTCGAGGGCGTCCCCCCTGTGGAAGCGGAGGGGCAACGGCTCCCACGCCCCGCCGGGCGCCGCTTGAGGAACGGACGGTCCTGCCGCCGCCCGGGAGGAAGCAGGCGACGTAGCCCACCGACGTGATCCGGCAGGTACGGTGCCGCCGGCCTCCGGCGTGTCCCCGGCCGCGCACATTGCGGGCCGGCGATCCCACCGACTCCTCCGACCTGGCCCTCCTCCCGGTGCGCCCCTCTTCATGGCCGAAAGTGAAACGAAGGAGGAGCAGGGAAGAAGAAGAGTGGGAGCGGGAAGACAGAGCAGAAACGGCAAAGGCAGGAGCAAGGGGAGGTCGTGCCCCACGACCCCTTTTATAGGAGCCGTGGAGACCCCAAGGGTCGCCGATCGATTGACTCCTCTTAATGTTATTTCTAGCAACGGCGCCAAAAAATGCTTGTAAGCGAGCATCGCTACTAGAGTGCCAAGTTGTCATCCCCAAAGATAACACCAAGGGGTGTGGTATTAAATCATGCCACCATTTAGAATATAGAAATAGTATCCACAAGCGCACAGATCAAATACCATTGTAGCATTTTACCTGAAGTATTATGGGTTGTCATTTATATTTTTCCAAAGGAATGTCTACATGGCTCTCGTGTAAAGGTAGCGTGTTAACCTAGAGTATAATGGATAGGCATAACCATGTCCTCACTACTCAATGCAGGGGTAAGTCACAAGATAAATGATAAGATAAGTATATAATCATCAGCATAAACAGATAGAGACTCCTAGCTATATCATTAGGGTTACTAGTAGAACATCAAGAGATATTCATGTGTTATTTCTAGCTACATATCAATGCATATTATGGTTAGTGCAATACACTTAGTAGTCATAGCTAAGGTTAGCATTATATCTATTCATAGTGGATATACTAGAGAAGTTTGAGAACATAGCACGCCCTTTCTTCGTACAAAAGCCCTACTGTGTCTATAAACGGGGTTTAGACTACATAGGACTCAACAGAATTGTCACACCCGCGATCTACCAAGCCCGGCCTATAGGGTGCATTCGCAGATAAACAACGTATAAGCACCATGCTTACACATTGTTTACCACTCACCCAACGATCAATTAGATGAGCGCTATACGAACCTATGGGATAAGTATAATGTCAATCTAGCTATACTAAGCATATAACCACAATAGACAAAGAACACTATAACTATGAATATAAGTAGATAAGTATTCATCAATTCAATTGTAGCAATCATATAACTATACAATGAAAGAGAACAAAGGTAAGAGGAGGTAAGAACTATACCAAATCTAAGCTCTTGATGGCTCCGGAATTCAAGCCTTCGCTTCCTCCCTCTAGTTCTAACTAGCTATCTGGGCCCTAGCTAAGAAGCTCTGATTAGGGTTTCTGGCTGATGATCGGACTTCGAATGAGGAATAAATGAATGTACCTCTCTCCATGGGGGTCCTGCCCTCCTTTTATAGCCCTGGGCGATGATCGTGAGCCATCGGATGAAACCGACCTTGACATACGGCTGAGATTGACCCTCAAAGGCGGTGGAGCGAACCCGGGCGAACCGGCCATGACCGGGGCCTACACCAGACGGCCGGGTCCAGCCCCGCATCCGGCCGGTCTAGCTCGGTGGCCTCCGGGCCCCCGGCTCGGCGTGGTGCCTTCTCGTCTCTTCTAGAATGTTTCGAAGTTGCCGCGGTGTCCGTTTTCCCGTTCTACGCTACGTAAAGCTCTCGTGGTTGTGTTTTTTCCAGTTTACGCTTGCGAGAAAACAAAGGAAACACCAAAACTCATAGAATTCTATCAGTGTAAACCCTATATCTACTTTGGTGATCATAATTGCATCCTTTTTATGGCTAGTTGACGGTTGGTTTCGTACAATAACGACCGTCAACAACTCTCCCAAGCTTAACCTTTGCTAGTCCCTTAGCAAAGAAAACTTAGAAAAGTTATTGCAAGATATATATATGTTTAAGCATTATAGCCATCTCGAACAACTTCTTAGAAGTATACCTGCAGTCAGACAGAAATTGTCCTCCAAGTTATGCAATAACTAAGCTGACTTTCAAACTTACCCATATTACCTTTGACTGTGGGGCTTATTAGCTCTTCTTTGGGTCTTAAGTACTTGACAGACAGAAAGATCCCATCTAAGCACTATATCTCAAGCTCTTCGATCAACTATCATTCTGGAGTTTTTAGAGGTTTTCAAATGAAACTCAGAGCTTCCCATGTATGATACTCTCAAGTCTCTCAATATATGTGGTATTTGTAGATCACCAAGACAGTGATGATGGTTGCCTTTCTTTTCATCCTATAACTAAAGCTTATGTGGAGCTCATAGGTAAGAAGAAAATATGAAAGAGTAAACTTGCAATGCATGTGTTGTAAAGTCAAACAATAGATCCATAGAGAAACAAGTCATACAGTCGAATCAAGATGTATAGGTGGATGGATATGGTGGATATATGGTGGAACCTAATTCTACTCAGCTCCTTGAATGCCTATCTCTTCTTTTGAACTTTGAAAAACTGGCCAGAGGTTATGAGCTATCTTTTTCTTTTCTTTTTCTCAAGGAGTTGGGCATCTAACTATCCATTGTTTTAGTACTGGGACACTTGTCCATTTTTCTTTTCTTCTCCCCTTTTCTCTCTCTTTTTTTAAATATCTTTTTGCATAGCTCATAGCACTCCTTTTGGCATTTATAGATTTGGAGAGATAACAACAGGAACATGGAGCATTTATTGGGTGGCTATTCTAATGGAATATTTTTGGTGTTCTCTCCCAGTGTAGGAGAAAAACGTTTTTGAAATGGATGTAGGTGGAATGGCATGTTGTTGTGCCTACTCCAATATAGAGTAGTGCATATGGAGGTGGATCTTGATTCAAGAGCATGACAAATTTCTCACCAGGGTCACAAAGGTTGACAAAACTCAATGCAAGACAAGCAGCATGTATGTGGAAGTTTAACTAGCCTATCTTATCATGTTTAGCTCTGGTGGGAATGTAAGCTTTATCATATAGGAACTCATCATGTTTTTGCATTTTTCAAAAGATAAATCTTCAGAACTCTAGTGTCACTCGTAACAAGATAGATAGAAGTTCAGATTTTCTCAATCTTATCAATCAGGTACCTAGACTTAGTTCAAGCATATGCAACCCACAAGTTTCAGGCTCAGAGCAAATTCTCATGTCAAAACAGTTAGAGCTAAAACTCGGGAAAACTTTGTCTAAACTCTAGGCATTTCAAAGGTGTTGTAACAGAGCAGCTTATCATCAATTCAAATCATCTCAAGAGCTTCCTTTTTATTGACTCTAGACAGACAAATATTTTTATTTGGTTTTTTATTTTTAAAGACTCATACTATATAAGATTCTAAAGACTCTAAGGACTCTTAAAAAGCATGGACCTTTATGTGCCCATATATTTTTGGTATTTTTAGGTTTTCTTATGATACTATGGTGAACCTTCATGTGCTCACATATTTTTGGTATTTTTTTAATTTTAAAACTGATTCGATAATCGCGTAGGTACACTTACCTGGGTACCTAGGGGATGCCTCCCCCAAGCTGGTTGTTGTCGTGGTTGAGCATTGAAGCTGAGCAGTCCTCTCGATGGAGCTCATATTTGCAAGAGCTGGTGTAGCCGGGAACCTTCATCTTGTCCAACCAAGAAGTTGCTTCCTTCACACAGTGGTTAGCTTCGTGTAGAGAAGGTGTACTTCGAGTGATGTAGATGATGATTCCTAGGTAGACTAGCTCTTAGAGTCATCCTGCAGCAAACATCTCACAAAACACCAAAACTCGTGGAACGGATTAGGATAAACAGTTAGTGGTTAGCCATTTCGCGAACTTGGTTATTGTGAGGGGTTTTCAAAGGGTGTTATAGTGCATACAGTGCAGCAAGATGCTTAATGATTATTTTTGGATTTTTCTTTTATCAAACAGAAATGAAATATGCATGCTAATTTTTATTTTATTTTTTAGGCCACCGCAGTGAACACTCCTTTAGCTTGCACTGCAGGTATGTCACATGGGGCTTTAAGGTTTTCCAAATGTTTTTATGATTTTCTATAAAGATGATGAAAACTAACTATGAATCAAAAGTGCAAGAAAGTAAATAGATAACTACCATTGTTACCTTATGGCAAGGGTTCGGAGTTTAGAGTCCTCCAGACAAGACTTCTCGTAGTCGTCACTCCCAGGGGTGCTTCATCGGATCCTGAGGATGGGGACCCTGACTTTAGACCTCCTGGTGATAATGATTCAGTTGAGGAGGTTACCTTTTCTTTCCATACATTTGCAAGTTGTTGCTTTGGTGCTGTATGTTCTTCTTTAATTGCCTCCTCCTCAACATTGCTCTTTTGAGAGCGATTCCTCCGGCGCTGACGTCTCCTCTTGGACAGGGTGAAAGCTGCTAATCCAGGAGAGTTATAATCCTTAAAATGACAGCGTACATTCTCCCCTAGAAATTGGAAGTGGACTTAGCCTGATCCATTGTAGATGATGGCGTTGGTGGTGCTGAGAAATGGCCTCCCAAGGATGATGGGTGTCTCATCTTCTTCTTCTATGTCCAGTATCATGAAGTCGGTTGGGACGTAGTGGGTATGGATCTTGACCATGATGTCTCTTGCTACTCCCTCCGGGAATCTTGTCGTGTTGTCCGCTAGCTGCAGCTGCATATAGGTAGGGTATAGAGGTGTATCGAACAATAAGTCATATACCTTTTTAGACATAATATTGACAGCTGATCCGGTGTCGCAGAAAGCATTGTAGAATGAGCACTGTCCAATAGTGCAATCAATGGCTGGCATGCCTGTATCCTCTCTTGGTTAGGAATGGTGAGGCTAAGAGATGGTTATGCTCATACTCAACAGCCTTGACTACTTAGACTTGCTTTCTCACTTGCCTCCTGTTCTTGTTCTTTCACTTCCCATTTGATTTCTTCTTGGCATCTTCAATTGTTGGCTTGACTGGGAAGTAAGCTCCTCTTGGGTCTATAGGAGCTTCAAGGGTTTTGTTCTTAAAACTGAACTTCTTTTTATTGCCCTTGATGGTAAAATAAATTTTAGCACTGTCCGTGTAGATGACAGCCTTTGCAGTACTCAGGAATGGTCGATCAAGAATGATTGGACTCATAGGATCTCTGCCGGTATCCAGGACTACAAAGTCTACAGGGACATATGATTTCCCGATTCGTATGCACACATCGTCTAAGATTCCTTTAGGGTACTTAACCGTCTGGTCTGCGAGCTGCAAACACATATTCGTGTATAACAAAGATGCCTATGGAAAGACTTGGTCAAAGATTACCTTAGGCATGATGTTGACACTGGCGCCCAGATCGCAGACAATTTCAGGGAAGTCATGCTGCCCGATAGAGATGGGGATCACAGGTCTCCCTGGATCTCCTCTCTTGGGTGGTATGGACTCATCCTTCCATCCTGATGATGCTTCAACATAGTAACCTGCATACACATCAACTAGATTCGCGGTCTCGAGCTCTAGAGGTTGCCCTGAAATCTTACCTTCGTTGGTCGGTGGAACAGCGGCCGCCAGCTGAGCTAATTGTTGTTCTATCATTTTATTAAAGCTAAACTGATTCTTAACAGCAGAGATAAAGCTATCCATTTTAGTGTTTATATTTTCTAGCATTTTATCATTGGATGCTACCTTTCTAGAAGAAGTCTCTATAATTTTATTTTGGTTGGAGATCACTTCTCTTAAAGGCAATTAAGCATAGTTATTGTAATTAGTGCCTTAAAAGTTACCTGGGAAATTACCTTGGTAGTTGGACCTTTGCTGATTCCATCCTTAATTTTAAGGACGATAATTGTTGTTGTTATTGTTGATGAAGTTCACATCCTCACGGGTCTCAGGGCAGCTGTTGCCTGAGTGTCCCATATTGCCATACATTTCACAAGTCATGCATGAATCATTGATGTGCATGGCATCTTGTCTTTGGCTGGCCTTGTCTTCCAGCTTCTTCATGAGCAGATCTATCTTGGTGGACTGCATGTCTACCTCTTTAAGCTGGTGCATTCCTCCACTCCTCTTGCGGGTTGTTTGGTGCTCATCACTCCAATCTTGATTGGAGGCCATCTTCTCCATAAGAGCAGTAGCCTGTGGTATGGTTAGTGACATAAATGCACCTCCAGCAGCAGCATCAACGTTGTTACGGGTGCTGTTGGTGAGCCTGTGATAGAAAGTTTGTATAAGGAGCCAATTCTCCATCCCATGATGAGGACATTCTGATATGTAGTCTTAAAAGCGTTTCCATACCTCTGGGACTGACTCGTCATGTTGTTGCTGGAAACTTGAGATCTTCCCCCTTAGGGCACTTTTCTTACCTATAGGAAAGAACCTTGACAGAAAAACTGTGGAGCACTTGTCCCAAGTTGTATGATTGTCTTTGTTGGCGTAGAACCATTGCTTTGCCTTTCCCAACAGTGAGAATGGGAATAGACGCAGCAGGACGGTGTCTTTTGGTACATCCTTCATCTTGAAAGTGCTACAAATCTTCAGGAAGTGTTGGAGATGAGCACTTGCATCTTCATGTGCTTTTCCACAGAACAAGTTGGCTTGCACCATGGTGATAAGAGCTAGCTTGAGCTCGAATCCATTCTCCCTAACTTCGACGTTAGGTCCAGTGTGGATGTTGTTGGTGGTTGGAGCGGAGAACTCGCGCAGTGACTTATCAGCCATTTCCTCGAAAACTTGTGCTAAGTTGCCTTCTTGTTGCTCTTCTTCTTCACTTATAGGAGCTTGCTCCCCAAAGAACGAACCTCGGCAGTGGGTGTCTTTGATGGAGATTCAAAGATATCCCTCACTTGCTGGAATTTCCTTCTTCGAAAGAGTTTCTCTGGATTTTCAACGTAGTTATCTGGCAGATCAAAACCACTCATTCATTACCATGCATAAGATATCATAAAGATAGAAAGCACAAGGGTAAGCCTGCATTGACTAGGGGTCTTTGGTTTCCTCTATCTCATTAGTTTATTAGGTCTATCGCTATTCCTTCAATCGCCAATTGTCTTCCCCGGTAACGGTGCTAAAAATGCTTGTTGACACCTCTTAATGTTATTTCTAGCAACGGCGCCAAAAATGATTATAAGCAGAGCATCGTTACTAGAGTGCCAAGTTGTCATCCCCAGCATAACACCAAGGGGTGTGGTATTAAATCATGCCACCATTTAGAATATAGAAATAGTATCTGCAAGCGCACAGATCAAATACCATTGTAGCATTTTACCCGGAGTATTACGGGTTGTCATTTATATTTTTCTAAAGGAAGGTCTACATGGCTCTCGTGTAAAGGTACGTGTTAACCTAGAGTATAATGGATAGACATAACCATGTCCTCACTGCTCAATACAGGGATAAGTCACAAGATAAATGATAAGATAAGTATATAATCATCAGCATAAATAGATAGAGACTCCTAGCTATATCATTAGAGTTACTAGTAGAACATCAAAAGATATTTCTGTGTTATTTCTAGCTACATGTCAATGCATATTATGGTTAGTGCAGTACACTTAGTCGTCATAGCTAAGGTTAGCATTATATCTATTCATAGTGGACATACTAGGGAAGTTTGAGAACATAGCACGCCCTTTCTTCGTACAAAAGCCCTATTGTGCCTATAAACGGGGTTTGGACTACATAGGACTCAACAGGATTGTCACACCCATGATCTACTAAGCCCGGCCTATAGGGTGTATTCGTAGATAAACAACGTATAAGCACCATGCTTACACAATATTTACCACTCACCCAACGATCAATTAGATGAACGCTATACGAACCTATGGATAAGTATAATATCAATCTAGCTATACTAAGCATATAACCACAATAGACAAAGAACACTATAACTATAAATATAAGTAGATAAGTATTCATTAATTCAATTGTAGCAATCATATAACTATACAATGAAAGAGAACAAAGGTGAGAGGAGGTAAGAACTATACCAAATCCAAGCTTTTGATGGCTCCGGAATCCAAGCCTTCGCTTGCCTCCCTCTAGTTCTAACTAGCTATCTAGGCCCAAGCTAAGGAGTTCTGATTAGGGTTTCTGGCTGATGATCGGACTCCGAATGAGGAATGAATGAATGTGCCTCTCCCCAGGGGGGTCCTGCCCTCCTTTTATAGCCCTTGGCGATGATCGTGAGCCATCGGATGAAACCGACCTTGACATGCGGCTGAGATTGACCCTCAAAAGCGGTGGAGCGAACCAGGCGAACCGGACCGTGACCGGGGCCTACACCAGACCGGCTGGTCCAGACCGGCTGGTCCAGGCCCAGACCGGCCGGGTTCGGCTTTGGTGGCCTCCGGGCCCCGGCTTCGGCGTGGTGTCTTCGTCTCTTCTAGAATGTTTCTAAGTTGCCGCGGTGTCCGTTTTTCCGTTCTACGTTCCGATAAGCTCTCGTGGTTGCGTCTTTTCCAGTTTACACCTGCAGAAACAGTGAAACACAAAAACTCGTGGAATTCTGTCAGTGTAAACCATATATCTACTTTGGTGATCACAATTGCATTCTTTTCATGGCTAGTTGACGGTTGGTTTCATACAATAACGTCTGTCAACAGCGACCGAGCGGCGGGAAGGTCTCTCGCCTTCCCGCCCAAACGCTCCGCCTCCTCATCTCGCCCCGCATTAACTCCGACGCCAGGCTCGAGGCAGAGGCGCCGCATGCGCGCCTCCCCGGATGAGTCCTGGCGCGGGCTCCAAAGCTCGACAAACCAATGCGTCCCATCGGCTGCCCGACGGTCCAGAGGCGCCATTATGGCTGAGGGCGAACCGTTCGGCCACGCGCTCGAAATCGACGCACTCCACTACCCCAAAGCAAACGCTTCAGTCTCTGCGGACATGGCCCACGCCCCAGAGACTCGGGGGCTACACCCGGCGAGTGCGCTCGCGCGCACCCACTAGAGAAGTCGAAGCGACCCTCGATTGCAAGTCCCTGCAGGCGTGAACCCGCACCTGCAAGGACTCGGGGCTACTGTCGGGGGCCAAACAATCGGCCTGTTGGGCCCCCGGCTAAATAAAACTAAGTAAGCTGCTAATGACGACCCACGTACGGTCTAACGAAGGCCGGACCTAGTGGGCTGGCATCCTGACGACCCAATGGAGGACCGCAACAAAGGCCCATAGGCGAACTGCGCCGCGCGGCCCTGAAGACAGGGCACGACCCCCAGGGCACACGGCTCGCACGACCCCTGCCAGACCAAAGGACTCCCGGGGTCATGACCCGGGAGGCTGCGGCTCGCACGACTCCTCGCGGGTGTCTTCGTGAAGAAGCTGTCCGAGGCTTGGGCTCCACGCTTGGGCTACGACCTTGCAGCAACACGACCGGTCAAGCCGTGTCTTCTCCATCTGTGCCCCGCGCAGGGTATGGGCGAGGAGTATCTTGACCGCACTGTTTGACAGTGCAGGGCATGGCAGCGGATGCCAGCGGCACTATTAGCCAGAGCAGAGCGTGGCTAGGTTCTTGACCGCACTGTTAAGCAAAGGCGGGGCGTGGCTCGACGTCTAATCATCCCCTTCGATTGACAGTCCAGACAACCCGTGCGTCGTGACCCACTCCTGTGTCGTACGACGTCATTAACTCCGGGGCAATACTCTAAGCACTCCAATCAACTGTTCAACCTCGCCGCCCACTGTGAAGGCATGGGCAAACACTCCGGTGATGCGACCACACCGGCGACCGGCATTGATCATCACGTACGACGCAAGGAAGAAGGACGCCCCCACCCCAGGAAGGCGGACGAGCCACTCCACCATTGTCCTTTTTCTTTCTTTTTCTACACGGCACGCCCATACTTTCTCTATGAGGCATGTAAGGCCGTTCCCTCCCTTCGTCTATAAAAGGGAGGGCGAGCCACCCCACGGGATAGAAGACACAAGACTACCGAAAATCCATCGCACACACCGTACACACGCCACGATATTGGCACCATGCTCAATCAGAGACTTGGGAGCCCCTCCCTCTCTCGAACCGGTTGTAACCCCTACTATGAACCGCCGCTAAGTAACACGATCCCTTCGAACTGGACGTAGGACCTCACGCCCGAACCAGTATACTCCCCGTGTCCTCTTAGCGAACCATCCAGGCATAAATGCACATCTATAAATTTACTAGTTGGTGCTTTCGCGAAATACCGATATACAGTAAGTGGAATTTACCTTGTTAAAATACTAAACCCTTGTATTGCATGTCTCAAAGCTGGCCAACTGAGCCCTGCCACGCTAGGCTGTTAGATTAGATGCTTACTGGGGTCAAATAAATTTTTTGCTAGGATCTTAGCTGGTAAAATCTTTGCCTGGTACAAAAACCATCACGAAGTCGTCGAGGTCGGCAGCCCCGACCACACAACATAGCTTCCCCACTCCTTGGTTGATGGGAGTGGGTCTGGATTAAAAAAAAATATAGCTCTAGACGTGGGACCATTATTATCGCACCAGCCACCAGGTAAGGTAGCACGATTTGCACAAAGTCTCCAACTCTTTGCTGCCGCCTGCTTCAGTTCAGGCCAAGATATATGGGCTATAAAATTTGCTGAGACAAAGAGGGAGAGATTTGGGCTCCTGGTTTGACTGACATTTATTTTCTGTTGTCCTGTCGCCACGCCGATGCCACTGCTCCCTCGCCTTAAAGCGTGAATAGCCCGGCACTACTCGAACGTCCAACCCGACGCGAAGAAGCAGCAGTGCTTCGGTTTCCCTTCAAATGAGCAGCAGTGATTACTGAACAATGAAAATGCCAATCACCGCTCCATGTCGTCGGTTCTTCACGTCCGAAATCCGAAAACACCTCTCATGCGCATGGGGTCCATATCAGCTGAAGCACGGGTAAGGTTTTTCAGGATTTTGTGAATTGCTAGGAAACCAAATCTGTACACAAAGGCAATGAGCTACATGTGCACGAGAGTTCAAGTGCAAATTCGATCATGGCCTGAGCGACTCGGTTTGTATACTTGCACAATTATCTACTTCATCCGTTCTAAATTATAAGTCGCTTTAATTTTTTTGGTACATTCATTTTACTATGTATCTAGATGATATAATAATATATATAGATACATAATAAAATGGATGTATAAAAAAATCAAAGCGACTTATAATTTAGAATGGATGGAGTACTCTAGTAGTAGATGTAGATACACACACCCCTGCTTAGTCTATGAGAATTGAGTGATTTGGTTGGGAGAGATGATTGTATTCAAACAAACCACGTTTTGCAGGACATGATACACGTGCTACCGAAATCATATCTTTGAAGGCAAGAATATCGTACTTCTGCTTAACTGTAACTGGGGTATCAGATCGAGTTGATCATGAATGTGGAAATGTGGGCACATAGACACCACTTAGTGCCATCATTAGCTAAAGGGGCTTAATGTATCTGAGTCCCCCTTCTCGCACAGTAGTTGACAGTTGTAGTACGCTGGAGGCAAACACTTCTTTCCATCGGAAACTTCGGACGTGCTACTACTACAGACTAGGTGAGGCTGCAGTTTGGCTCCCTGTCTGTGCTACAAACCAAATAACGCTATTAATTAATTTATGTGGTCGCCGTGTGTTGTGGTGTGTAGTCGACAACGAGGTGTGTACGATGACTTCGGAAATCTTCAGATCTGTCGGTTCAGTTCTTTGGAGGTGCTGATAAAAATAGGGTTTACATACGTGTGTTCTAGGAAATAAGTGTGCATATATATCGTGGCTGTCTGTGTAGTATAGTGTAATAATTTAAAAAAACACTCTGTAGTATGTTCCGTGGACGTTCTGCCCTCACTAGCATTATTGGTTCCTCTAGCTGTTCCTTTCGTACGTAACTACAAATATTTTGCCATGCATGGCAATTTCTTTCCTGGTGGTGACATCGACTGAATGGGCCAGAATTATATTCTCGCGACGCTCCATTTAGACGATGGTCCAGCTAGCGCGGCAGTGGGATGATGATTTCGATCCAGCACAGTTGGATTTTTCCATGGCCATTTTACGTGGACCATGGGGCTATACAGCCTGCAGGCTAGAACCGCGGACGCTAGCTATCACGTTCGCCTCGTCGTCGTGTCTTCTTGATATCCAATGATTCCTCACCCGCGCCACCGCCCACCACTGTGGTGGTCCGTGGTCACCCCCTCGTTGATCTCGGCATCGTCCCGGCCGTCGTCTCCCTTCCCTGTTGAAACCAAGTAACCAACGGCTAAAATGAACAAGGTCCCGGCTGGGTTTGTGCATCATCCGACAATAGAGCTTGGAAGAGCCGTGACCAAAGGGAGCGCAGCTAGCATGTGACTGATTCTGGATAGTTGACAGGTGGGCCGGCGTTGTTGGTCGGTTAGGAGCTGAGGTCGGTTAGCTTTCGACTGCGTCCAGCTATGTCGATATAAAGACCGGTTGTAATAGAAAGGCTGTTACACATCTTAAACAGAAGAACATTTCCCTGAACCCAGTGTGTGTTTGGTTTGCATCTTGACTCAGTCTAGAATTGTCCGATCCTCTATCTGAGCCTACCTACCGCGTTTGGTTCACAACATGGAATGGACTTATCTGTCACCATCCCACGGAAGAGTAAAAACGGCAGACGAAGCCATTCCTCGTGAAACCCGCCAAAGCACCTCATGCTGCATCAATTGATTCCAGACAGTTTAGATCTCCAAACCAAACACATTGTTAGACACTTGGATGCTTAGTCACTTGGCCACCCAGTCACTTAGACACTTAGTGACTCATCATGCATAATTAATGTCATTAGATAGATCGTTGAATATACTTTCATGATAAACTTATTTGAAGATATAAATGTTGTATATACTCCCTCCATGTTGTAAATAGAAGTCGTTTAGGACAACGACACGGTCTCCAAAGTATAACTTTAACTTCATATTTTTATAAAAATATTCATCACAAAGTGATATATTTATACTTTTATGAAAGTATTTTTCAAGACAAATCTATTCTTATAGTTTTCACATTTCCAATCCTAACAACTTTAAAGTTATTCATGATTTATGTTCCCAATGTTTGACCAAAAGCTTGTCCAAAACGACTTCTATTTCCTATATGGAGGGAGTATTTTCTATAGATTAAGTCAAAGTTGAGAAAGTTTGACCTACAGGTACCCATAGCGACCTCTTTTCTCGGGATGGAGAGAGTAAAAGATAGTAAATACAAAAGCATTATATTATTTTCATAGATTTTATAATATTATCATATTAACCTATAACTTGTTCTCCTACATCTGGAATGATGTTCTCTTAAACTGAGATTTTTTTTGAAGACACATAATCATTTGCTGAAGAATCTAAAACATTGTCTCTATTCAATAAAAGAAAATACTAGAAATGGTCGCGGCGTTGCCGCTGCATGGCCAGTGTGTATGCGTGTTTATATATTTGTATCTATGTCGTATATTGCAAGTATATTATGTTATTTATATATATTCATTTGGAGTATCTATATTGTAACATGATGTACTCATATATACGGATGTATGAAATATCATGTACCATATGCAAGGTGAAGTATTATGCTATGTATATATATGTACACGATTATTTATATTCGAGTATTTGTACTGTGGGTTAGCGTTAAATAAAAAGAATTAGGAAACAAAGATTAAGAAAATAGGTATAAATTTATAGGGTTTGATTCTAGAAGTTTTTGGGTGGAAGAATTACGGGATTTACGTAGCAATTTAAATAAAGAAACTAACTCTATTAAATATTTTTGGAAAACTGTAAAAAATCTATTTTTTTTAAAAAATTACAATAGAACATGCATGTGATGTTATATGTTTAGATTGTAGTGCTCGTTGTGTGGAGTTCAACAAACTTGGTTTGGTATTTTTTTTTTTATTTTTATTTGATTTGTTATGATTTTTTACAAAATTTTAGCCGGTTTATATAAATAATAAATTCAGAAAAAGGAAAAACGGCTTCGGGCCATATTCAGCCCACCAAGGCCCATTTTCGGCCACAAATAGGCCTAAGGGGGGGAGGTAATCTGGCCCATAAAAGGCCCAGCCATGCGAGCCAGGCCGGCGTGGACGGCGGGTTGATTTGTGAAAAACTCGAGGGTTTTTTCACAAAATTTTTTGTGAGAGGAGCCTGGACGGCGGGTTCTATTATGAAAAGCTCGAGGACTTTTTGCAAACGACCGATTCTCGCCCGATCTGGCCCGTCCGACCGCCCGATCGGACGGCCGAGAATCGCCCGCGACGTGGCTAGGCTCATTGGGCCTCTTTTGTTGCAGCTTTCCTATATTAAGATTCTCTCTTTACGACAGAAATGTCCGACAACAAGTTTTATCTAAATATATATATCTATGTGGGTTTTGTTTTGAAGAATTTATTATAAAAAAGCACAATGGTGTAATCGAAATTCAGTTTCAATGTTTAATTTGTAAACTATAGATTTTTTGAACTCATAGCGAACTATGACATCATCATGTTATTTTTGTACAACCTCAATATGACATCAAATGAAACGAGCTGAGAAACAAGCAGCGGCCCAACTTTATGATCTAGACCACTGACATGACATAGAAAAAATTACCGGCGCTTTGCTTGTGTCTGGGCGCCCGGCACATATATAACACGAGGATAAGGACACAGTTCCCGTCCCCAGGGATGATATGTCTACTCTTTGTCTATTTTGATCGATGTGGGAGCTTAAATGCATGGCTCAATCACTGTTTCCTCTCACTGACACTGAATATCGGAGATTGGGCACATTTAACATCTCTAGTCCGCGTCCGTGGGATAACGACGTGGTGAGAGGTTGAGTACGTTCTTCTAATCTTCTTTTTTTTTTTTGAGCAAATGCTCTTATAATCTTCTTCGTGCGTAGTGTTCTTATAATCTTGGGAGAATTGCTTATTTGGCCCTGAAAAAAAGTTTAGTTACTTATTTGGCCTTATTTTTTCTGAAGTTGTGTATTTGGCCTCAAAATAAAAATTTGTTACTTATTTGGCCTTCTATTAGGTTCTGTTAGCAAATCTGTTAGATGGACCACGTAGTGAGACGCAAAAAGACAAATTTGCCCTTCAGGCTTCCTGGAGGCCGCCCGTGACCAACCACCACCCGTGACCGTGACCGTGACCGACTCCTTTCCTCTTCGTCTCTCGATACGGCGAAAAAAAACCCACGGAGGATGGACAACGGCGCCCCAGCTGCCGCCGCCCCCACGCCGGCAAGGAGGGGCCTCCCGCCGCCCACGCCGGGCGGATCAGGGCCGCCAGCGGCAGATCCAGCCGGACTGAAGCCGCGGCGGTGCCCTCCTGGCTGTATCCCCTCCCGTTGAGCGTCGCCCAGGCAGGAGGCGCCGCCATGCTTCGTAGCGCCGCGCGCACGTCCGAGGGGCAGGCGCGGTCCGGCGACAGGGACGGACGGCCCGGCTCCATCGACCTTAGGCTTGACAAGGACAGGCGGCTCCGTGGGCGGTTCTGCCTCCCCGGGTTGGAGGCCCGCGCGGCACCAAGCCCAGGCGTCGTCTGCCGCGGCCAGAACGGGGGAGGCCAGCTCCTCTAGCGCCCTTGCCCCCCTCGGCCGGCGGCGGATCCCTTGCCCACTAGCGGCTTATTCCCCACCGGCGATGTCGCTCCCCATCCGCTTGACCGACCCGTAAACATGATGGCCTGTTGGTGGCCCCTGGTGCTGCGCCGCTCCCCATGCCGTCACTGGTGGTGGTGCCCTCCCCTGGCCGACGGCGGCGCCTATCTCCCACTGGCAGAGGCTGTGCGCCTCTCTCGATCTGCTCCGGCGAGTTGCTGTGTCTGCTAGTTCTGCTTGTTCCTATTACCTGATGACAGAGCCCTTTACACTCTTGTCAATTTCCTACAGATTAAATCTGGGGAAAGGAAAAACCTCGCCGATGTTTACGAGGCGGCGTCTCTCTCCGCCCGGCGGCGATTGGCCACCATCCAAGCGGGTAAATGAATCGGTTTATAAAAAATCTCCCTTGATGGTTTTTTTCGCAGACTGGTTTGAGTATCGACAAATACTTGTTCAGAATTGAGTATCAGTTGATACGTACTTCAGGTTAGTGTATTGATGTTTAATTTTTTTTGGGTTAGTGTCAAGTTAGATACATTTAAGTTTGTATATCGTTTCAAGTATCACTTGATTCTTCTTACTTGTTGCTTGAGCAAATTATTGCACATATGTTTGTGTTCTAGTCCAAATTTAGAGTTTAGTCATGTCCATTCTTGCTATCTAGCTAAATTAGAAGTCATTTTTTGATTCTGCGAAAGTAAAGTGTGATGTTTAATAAAGTTATAATTTCTGCAGGTTTTGGAACTACATTATCTGAAATGATATGAAAAAAGCTGGAGGCTGCGACCATCTCTGAAGGTAGCCAGTAATGACCGACCATGTTGGAGGCTTAGCCATCTCGTAGCTAGCATGTCAAAAAAATCTGTATAATAGACATGTATACTTCTAAAAAGTAGGTATATAGTCCCTTATCCAAGTATGTATGCAGACTATTCTTTATGGATTAGACTATACTAAAAACCAGTTACATACCTAGAATTTAGTATCTGGCCAGGCCCTCGTCTGATAAATATTAAATAATATTCTCGTATATACTCAACATATACATTAAACAAGCAAGACTCTATTTTTTTTAGCGCAGGGGCAAAACAGTCTTTTTATAGGCCACTTAACACCGTTAAGACCTCTAAAGTAACAGAAGGCCAAATAAGTAACAAACTTCCATTTTCAGGCCAAATAGACAACTTCGAAAAAAAAGGCCAAATAAGTAACCGAACTTTTTTCAAGGCCAAATAAGCAATTGTCCCTATAATCTTCTTCGTGCGTAGTAGGAGAGAAAAAAATAAAGGCTTCTAGCACGCATTAGCCCACAAGCCCACCGCTGTGTCGTGTGCTGTGGCACAGGGTATACCGGCCTACTAGCGCTTAGCGGGGAGCTCGGCTGAAGGATCAGCTGGGCTGGTTGCCATTTGTCATATTTAAGCCCAACACACCAAATGACATAGCTTACGTTCAGTGATCAGCCTTGGCCGGGTCGAGAAGGCATCCGCAAACTACCTCTGGGTTTGGTTATTTTGCTTGGACCAGACCAACAAGGTCAGCGATGAAATAATCAATGAAGTAGTGTGTAGAGAAAGGGCTTTGCAAAATATTCTCATGGATGCCTTTCTTATTGCATGCCAAATCGCCCATAAAGTTACCACTGCCCTTGTCACTCCTCTTGTGATAGCATCTCCATAGGACTGTAGACACGCATCCTCGAGCATCCATCTCCTGTGTATTCCACGAGTGCTCAATCACTTCATCACTTTCTAAGGTCCAAACACAATTAACCATATTGCATTCAGTTAGTGAGTTATCTTCTGTATGTTCCACAAGTGCTCATGTCACTTAATTCATCACTTTCTAAGGCCGAAACACACTTAGTTGTATTGCATTCAATAATTAGTCGGTATGGCTACCACTCACTAATTGAATGCAATTTGGCTAAGTGTATTTGGGTTTTACAAAGTGATGATGAAGTAACTAAGCACTTATGGAATATACAGGATATATGGATGTCCGAGGATGAATGTTTGCGGTCCTCGGAACACTGTCACAAAAGGTGTTGACAAGAGTAGTGGTAGCTTTATATATGGGTGATTTGGCATGCAAGAAGGAAGGCAATCCTTGATAATATTTTTCCAAAGCCCTTTCTCTACACACTGCTTCGTTGACTTGCTTGTACCTCAAATCTCTATCCTATATGTATTTATAAATTAAATACCTTCTGAGAGTCAATACCTCAATATGCCATCAACAAACTGCAAGAAACCTATTGATCTATGACGCTCAATCCCTGATGATTTTGAGAACGTTAGGAAAAAGATTGATCTGTGACGGTTTTTTTGTCACAGATCGATCTTTTTCGTCACAGATCGATCATATCCTTGACGTTCTCCAAAAACATCATGGATTGAGTGTGATAGATCAACAGATTTTTTGTAGTGAATTATTAGAGTTTTTTCACTAATATGTTTCTACATGCTCTAAACAACTTTGGTATGATGTGCCAAGAGATAGATAGTTGTAGTAGATATTATCTATTTTATGGTATCTAAGATATACTAATATCTACAAGATAAGCAATATCGAGGGAATTAAGGCAGCACTTGATCTGAGGAGGCCAGATCTGAAATACTTCTGTCTTTAGCTTGTACTGTTGTGAGCAGAAATTTTTGTTCCCACTCTGTAATAACCAAGGCTCTGTATAGTCTCTCAAAAGGTTGGATTATGCCCGCTGCAAAGAAGAGGAATGCGAATTGATACAAGGTGTTGTATGTGTGGAAGACTGGATGAAGATGGAGGACACTTACTGCTAAAGTGCAAGGAAGTGAAGAAAATTTGGCGGGAACTAAACCTGGAAGAAGCTCGGTGTAAACTGGTGGAAGCACAAACTGCCAGGCAGATGGTAGAATTTGTTCTAAAGCTACAGCATAGGGAACAATCCACAGTGATCATGCTCTTATACCTATGGTGGGGGGAGCGGAATAGATGGAGGAAAGAAGGGAGACGAAGAACTGTGGCCGAGCTGGCATATATTGCAGCCTCACAGGCTGATGAGCAACAGGCGTTGTCAGATTCCCGTCAGGTCCAACAGTGGCAAAAGCTGGCCCCGGGTAGACTGAAACTGAACACTGATGGAGCTTTCACCCACCAAGGACAAGGAGGTGGATGGGGATATGTGATTCGAGATGATCAGGGAAGGGCAATAATATACTCTGGTGCAGGACGAGAGGAGTACATCCTCGATGCCTTCCATGCCGAGTTGATGGGATGTCAGGCGGGTCTGCAAGAAGTAGCAAGAAGAGGAATAAGGCAAATAACCCTGGAGGTGGATGTATCGATGGTGAAGGAAGCACTGCTAACTGATGATTACAGACTGTCGTCAGCTGGGGAGTAATTGCTGAGATCAAACATATCATCATAGATGACCTTGTCAATTGTGAAGTCCTAGTATGTAAGTGTGAATGTAATTAACAAGGTCGCTCATTCGCTAGCGACTCTTGGCAGCAGTCTCCCAAGTGGTGTCTATAACACTTGGGAGGGGGTTCCCTCGCTGTAGAGGATCAGGTCACCAGCGATTTGGCTGGGCCGGTCGAGTAATAAAGATCCGGCAATTTCAAAAATAAAGTTTGAATGGCCACATTCAAAAGATCTGGCAAATATAAGGCAGTGACTCTCTGTTGCATATATGTGCTATCTCCATTAAGAAGTTTTCGGCAGGACTATATAATGCAAATAATATACTGCCATTTAAAGACATAATGAGCCTTTTTTACGAATTCCATGCTGGGAGACTACCTATTCATAGCCTAAACTTCGGAATTATTACTTTGCCTCCGAAAAGTGCTGATGTGACCCGATTCAACAATACAAGCCAATTTGTTTGCTAAATGTGAGCTTTAAGATTTTTACCAAAGTATTAAATAATAGAATTCTAAGAGTGGCAGACAAGCTGATAGGACCGTCACAAACGGCCTTTATTCCAGGTCGTTACATCATGGAAGGAGTTGTCATGTTACATGAGACAATTCATGAGATACATAGGAAAAGACAAGATGGTGTGATTCTAAAATTAGATTTTAAAAAAAAAGCGTACGATAAGATAAAGTGGCCTTTTTATTCAACAAGTCCTCGAATGAAAGGATTCTCACCAACTTGGTGCGAATGGATTTCAAAGGTCATGTCTAGAGGAAGTGTTGCAAAGAAAGGTTAATGATAATTTAGGCCACTATTTCCAAACCAGGGGAAGGGGGTACGGCAAGGGGATCCGTTATCTCCTATTTTGTTTAATATAGTGGTTGATATGCTCGCAATCCTTATTTCAAGAGCTAAAGAAGCCGATCATATCTGAGGGGTTGTTCCGATCGGTAGATGAGGGACTTTCAGTCCTTCAATATGCAAACGATACAATTATTTTTATAGATAATGACCTTGAAAGGGCCAAAAATATGAAGCTCTTACTTTGTGCTTTTGAGCAGTTCCGGACTCAAGATTAATTTCTATAAGAGTGAATTATTTTGCTACGCAGCAGCTAAAAGCGAATCAATTTGATTATGCACAAATTTTTAGGTGTGATTTAGGCTCGTTTCTATTTGGGTATCTGGGTATTCCTATGCATCATAGAAAGATCATGAATAAGGACTGGAAATATTTTGAAGAACGTTTTCAAAGGAGGTTAAATTGTTGGAGAAGTAAGATGTTGTCGGTTGGAGGGAGGCTAGTGCTGCTTAACTCTGTTTTAAACAGCCTTCCTATGTATATGCTTTCCTTTTTTGAACTACCAAAAGGGGGTTTTGAAAAAGTTAGATTATTTTAGATCCCGGTTTTTTTGGCAGCGCGATGAACACAAGAAGAAATACAGATTGACTAAATAGGAGGTAGTTTGTACACCGAAAGATCAAAGAGTGTTGGGTGTCTTAAATTTAGAGGTTCAAAATAAGTGTCTCCTAAGTAAATGGCTTTTTAAGTTGCTGAACGAAGATGGGGTTTGGCAACAATTACTTAGGAATAAATATCTAAAAAATAAGACCCTTGTTGACGGAGGATAACACCAACTTTTATTAAAACTTTAGACATGAAAGGATATACGAATATACACTAGTCTAGGGTTTAACCGACAATTTCCACGAGTTTTGTATATTCAATATTTTCTAAGGATTATTTCAAAAAAGCATAAAAGAGGGATTAGGGTGCATAATCATCACAAAACTTAACCGTGAAGGTAAAACACCGTCATTGGGCTCAGGAAGCATCTAGAAGACACCCGAAGCAACGGGACCCTGAGAGGCCCACATGTGGGGCCGGCCGGCCCCACTGCCACGCCAGGCGGTGCCCTAGGGTTAGGGTTGGCCGCCGTCTTTTGGAGTCTTCTTCCACCGCCTATGAGGAGTCATCTCGGCCCTTGGTTAAGTCGGTTTGATCCTGCGGCACACGTTCATCCCACCGGACTATAAATAAAGGGGCAGACCCCCTCCCTGGAGAGACCATCATTATTCATCAAGGCCTCAAGCCTTCAAGCATCAAGAAGCCCTCTAGTTCATCAAGAGCCTTCTAGTTCATAGTTCTAGTCTAGTTAGATTAGAAGTAGAGGAGATCTAGTTCTTCATCAGGATCTGGAGCCCCCGACGTCTGTCTGGAGTGCAGGAGTTCGGTATAGTTATAGTTCTTTCTTTCTTATTGTATTCTTCATTATGATTAAGGAGACTTTATTCTTAATAGATCATATGTTCTTAATTGCAATAGTTATTGTCCACTTTGATTATATGTTTAGTATAGTTGGTTTGATCTTATTGAATTCATGTAGTTGCTCATATAGCGTTTACCCAAACGATCGTTGGGTAGATGGTAGACAATATGTAGACGTGGTGTCTGTTTATCTGCGAGTGCACCCTGATGTGCCGGGTCGTGTGGTAGTCCGCGCAGGTGACTGCTTTGGTTTCTCTGTAGTCCATCCCCCGTATGTAGGCAAGCAGGTGCGGTCGCGAAGTTGGGTGATGACTCTGTTTCACATCCTTCCTAGTTGGTGCCCTTTACATGTGATCATGATATAGGACTAATCTAACGATGATTACTAGACATAATTGCACTAATTAGAGTATGCATTAATGTAGTTATAGAATTACCTTAGATAGTTATTTCTTTAGTTTATCCATTGGCTAGCTATGATTATTACTAGAAAGTGCTATGATGTTTATCTATATTTATGAAGCTTGATTATGCTTATCACCCATATTTATCTATATTTATCTTGTGACCTCTACCTGTTATGAGTAGAGTAGATGACATTGGTAATATCACTTATTCATTGTATATAATTCATTATCAATATAATAGATTAGAGTTTATTACAAGCTTTCCCAAAGGGTATAAATATAAATCGACAACCCGGTAGAACTCCCTAGGTAAAATACTACAATGGCATAATTATCTGTCCCGCTTGCGTAACTGATTCTAGTTTATATCTATATTTCTGCCTAGTCATATTGAATGATATATATATATATATATATACAAACCTATATTTATTTTTTAGCATATATAATTTGGGATGACAACTGAATTCATGCTTAGGAATGCTAGTGATAGATAAGTGGCTAGTTGCTAATGACAAGTTAATTTAATAACATGTGTTTCTAATCTTGTTAATTAGTAATGACATTAGAAATACCAACAACCCTAACACAGGTTCAACATATGCCGGGGGATTCTCAATTTTGGACTGGCCTCATGAAGGTTAAAGGAGAGTTCTGAACTAGGGGATGGCTCTCAGGTGCGATTTTAGGAGGACGTGTGGATTAGATCATGTCCTTTAAAATCATTGTTTCCTACATTATATAATATTGTTAGGAGAAAAGGGGCTTCTGTGAGAACGGTGTTGTCTATAACACTGCTAAATATGGCTTTCAGAAGATCTGTGGTTGGTGCTAACCCCGCAAGCATGGCATAAGGTGGTTGCTATGGTGGTGGGTGTACAATTAACAAACCAAAGGGATCATTTTCTGTGGAAGCTACATCAGAACGGAATCTTCTCAGTAAGATCCATGTATAGAGCCGTATTAGGATTTGAAGCTATACCATATAACACATTAATATGAAAACTGAAACTACCTCTCAAAATTAAAGTATTTTTGTGGTATTTATACAAGGGAGTAATTTTAACAAAAGACAATTTAGCAAGACGATAGTGGCAAGGAGATAAGAAGTGTTGTTTTTGTTCATCCGAGGAGTCCATACAACATCTACTCTTTGAATGTCATTTTGCTAAATTTGTGTGGCGAACTATTCATATCTCCTTTAATTTATTACCTCCAACTAATGTACATAATATATTTACTGATCGGTTATATGAATTTAATATGAAGCTAAAATCCAAAATCCTCGTGGGTTTGAGTGCAATTTGCTGGGTACTATGGTTAACCCAGAATGATTTAGTTTTTGATAAGGTTCTAGCACTATCTTATTTGCAGGTTATCTTCAGGGGGGCTTACTGGATCAGATTTTGGTCTCTACTTCAGAAGGAGGAGGATCGCCAAATGATAAAGATGGGTTGCAGGAAGATTGAAACAACCAAGATAGAGGTGTTTACAAGAAACGGTTGGAGATTCAGTAATAGAATAGCGTTTTAGATGTTGCTTTCGGAAGCTTTACTATTCTCCTGGTTTGATCAAAACTTTGTTTTCGAGATTGCGTGGACTTAGACTTTTGTTTGTAATAAAAAACAACTATATGCATTGGTCGATGCAGAAGCTGAGATATTAATATATATTCCCTTTTCTAAAAAAAACTAAATTTATTTTTAAGTATAAATTTCACATAAAACTCACCTTCATATATAGATATCTCCGATGTCAGACACCAAGGAGAATTCCCCAAGAGCAACCATGCGGCAACATGCAGTGCCAAATGAATTCTTTGCCACGACATAGTCTTTTTATCTAGGAAGTGATGCCGACATACATAAGGAAATAATATAATTAGCCAAAATAGATAATGAGGGTCATCTTATGAGGACATTACTCCTTTGGATAAACACGATGACCTTCCGCTGAACATTCTAGGTAAAGAGGAACTTGTCATTTTGAATTCTTGGATTTAGGAATTTTTCTATAATTTAAATAATTCAATAAAAACTTTTTTATTCTTTTAGTTACTGTTCTTTTTTTAGATTTCACTCTGCCCACGGTTGGGATGTCTCCATGGGAGCAATAAAATCAATTTGCTCTTCTTTAACCAAGTCTCCCAATACCCATGCTTAGCCAAGTCACCAGACCTCTGCTATTTTTTCCCTAGAATTAGACTTTTTTTCTATGGTGTCTTGCAACCTCAGCTACTACATGATAGGTTATCTTGATCTCGACAACTAACAGTGACTCCAGTCAAAATGTTTGTGTCATCACTATCATCTATGGCACTCCCGCTATGACTTGCACCTATTCCATTACTATTGTCCATGACACCCGTGCTATGACGGTGAGAGGGAATAGTGGATATTTTTGTAGATGATGGATATAAATATCCGGCCTCTACATCCAAGGATGTACACAGACCTATTATTACAAAGTTGTGGATGAAATAAAAGGAGAGAGCCATAGTCTTATAAATCGACCAGGACGCTAGTTCAAACAAAATAAATATTTCCATCCTTTATTGGATATCTCTAAAGCAATTACTTCTAATTTCTTGCTCATCACCGAGAGCGCGTCCTTGGTCTGTCTCATCACGCTTTGCAAGCAGCCCAAGAGCGTAACCATGCGCTCCCCCGAAAATTACCTGCATAATAGAGTTAGATTTTATTTTATTAAAAACAACATCATTGCGGCATCTCCAGATAGACCAAAACATAGCAGCCACCCCCACCCAAATCAAATTTCTAATCTTTTTAATTTGATTAGTTAGCCAATTACCGAACATGTGGCTGATTGATCTTGGTTGGGTCAAATTAGTAGCAAAAAAGATAATCCTCCATATCATTTTGGTAAAGGGACAGTCTAGGAATAAATGTTGAATAGTTTCATTCAGATTTACAGCAGATGCACTTCGGCTCCCTTTCCAATTTTTCCTAGCGAGGTTGTCTTTGGTTAGGGCGACACCTCTCTTTGCGTAAAACCAAAGAAAGATTTTAATTTTTAGAGGAACTTTTATCTTCCGGATCTTCCTATGCCGAAAAGGTGGATGTGCATCTATATAAGATTGAGATACATGGATCGGACGAGAGAATAAACTGGAATTGGTTAAACTCCATCCGAAATAATCTGAACCATCCACCAATTTGACGTGTGAGATCCTTGCTACTAAGCTAAGCCATGCTGTAAGTTTATTATCCACCGAGCCCTCCTAAAAGATATGTTCAGTGGGCTAGTAGTCATTACTTTTAAGACCGTTGCGTGAGGATCTCTCACTATATTATGTAAAGACGGATATTTAACTTTAAGAGGCTTATCACCTATCCATATATCGTCCTAAAACCTAGTGTTGGTGCCGTCTTTAATATCGAAAGAACCATTAGCCAATACCTCATCCTTGATATGCATGAGACCTCTCCAAAAATGAGAGTCATTGGGCTTGGCTGCCACTTGGGTTAGACTTTTGGAGCCTAGATATTTATTCCTTAAAAGAGATTGCCATATACCTTTTGTTTTTAATAGATTCACCAACCATTTGGCTAGCAGGCATTTATTTTGCAATTGTAAATTTAGGATACCTAATCCTCCTTGATCCTTGGGACGACAAAGGATGTCCCATTTGGCGAGCCGATATTTGTGTTTAGCTGAGGAGCCTTGCCAAAAGAACCTTGATCTATAACGGTCCAGGTTTTTAATGACCCCCTTAGGGATCTCAAAGAAGGACATCATAAACATAGGTAGGCTGCTTAAGACCGAATTAAGCAGAACTAGTCTTCCCCTATATGACAGGTATTTCGCTTTCCAACAAGAGAGTTTTTGTTTGAAACGATCTTCTACTTTCCTCCAATCAGAATTCAGGAGTTGTCTATGGTACATTGGGATCCCAAAATATCTAAAGGGATATTCCCCTGCATTATATCCAAAGAGACTGGTATAGAAGGATTCCATCTCTTTAGCTGTACCATAGCAGAAGACTTCGCTCTTGTGGAAATTGATCTTCAGCCCAGATAGCTGTTCAAACGCACAAAGCAACAGCTTCAGATTCTGTGCTTGTTCTGGGTCATGATCAATCAAGATAATGGTGTCATCCGCATATTGTAATATGGACAGACCATCATCTATAAGGTGGGGGACCATACCTCTTATCTGACCGTCGGTTTTTGCTCTGTTAATAAGTAGAGCTAGCATATATGCGACGATGTTGAATAAGATTGGTGACATTGGATCTCCCTGTCTGAGTCCACGTTTGGGCTGGAAATAGGGTCCTATGTCATCATTGACCTTGATTCCTACACTGCCACCGGTGACCATAGTTTCAACCCATCGGCACCATTTAGGGGAGAAACCTTTCATTCGTAGCGTTTGTTGTAGGAAAGACCACTTCACTTTGTCGTATGCCTTTTCAAAGTCAATCTTGAAAATGACACCGTCTCTCTTTTTGGTGTGGAGTTCATGGATGGTTTCGTGTAAGATGACGACCCCTTCCATTATATTCCTACCAGGCATAAAGGCAGTTTGTGTTGGTCTCACTATAGTTTTAGCTACCATATTAAGCCTATTTGTGCCCACTTTAGTGAATATTTTAAAGCTCACGTTAAGGACACAAATTGGCCTGTATTGCTGAATTTTTATGGCATTATTTACTTTTAGGATTAATGTAATAATGTCGAAATTCAGGCTGTAGAGGTCAAGAGCCTCCCTATGCAGCTCAGTTAATAAGGGTAGAGATCATCCTTGATCACTCCCCAAAATACCTGATAGAATTCCGCCGGAAAACCATCCGGTCCTGGAGCTTTATTATGCTCCATTTGAAAGACTGCCTCCCTCACTTCAGATTCAGTGAACTGACTGATGAGGATGTCGTTTTCCTCCGGTGATACCGGGGAATATCCAGATTTTGGTCTTCCGTAAGGGAGATATCCAAATTCTCCGGCTGGCCAAAGAGTTCTTTATAATAAGTCGTAATATGACTTTTAAGATTATCATCGCCGATCACAACACCTTGATCATTTTTAAGTTTATAAATATGTTGCTTGCGATGTTTTCCGTTAGCTACTAGATGAAAGAACCGAGTATTAGCATCCCCTTCCAAGAGGGTTTTAACTTTGGCTCTCTGGTACCACTTTAGTTCCTCCTCTCTCAGGAGGTTAACTAAACGCTCTTTTAGATAATGCTTCAGATTGATCTCTTAATCGGATAAGGGAGAGACCTCAGCTTTCTTATCAAGTTTCTCTAAAAGAGCTAGCAGAGTCTTTTTCTCTTTTCGATATGACCCTGCTGTGTGTTTCGCCCAGCCCCTTAAATATTGTCGGAGTCTGTGAATCTTAAACTGCCAACGTTCAAGGGGGGTTGACCCAGAGCATGGAGATTGCCAGATATCTGCAACCATATCATAAAATCCATCTCTTATCAATCATCCCCTCTCAAATTTGAAAGGACGATTGTGGTTATGGTGGGTTGAAGCACCTGTGTTAAGAACTAGGGGAGTATGATCTGAGATATTTCTACCCCTAGGTTCTATTGTGGCCAAAGGGAACATGATTTCCCATTCCGTGCTAACAAGAACTCTGTCTAACTTCTCAAAGGTCGGATTATCTCCTGGGCCAGCCCATGTGTATTGACGGCCTGCCATTATAATCTCTTTAAGGTGTAGAGATTCTATAATCGCATTAAAAAGATTAGGCCATTTAGGATCGAAGGTCCCAGAACTTTTATCTTCCGGGCATCGCATTATGTTGAAATCACCTCCAATCATATATGGAAGTGTCTCTTTGGAACACGTGTTGGCTAGCTCTACTAAAAAAGCAGTCTTATTTTGGAGTTGTGCTGGTCCATAAACCGTATGCAGCACAAATTTGAAGTCATTTGATTTGACTCTAAGGGTGAATTTTATATAGAAATCTCCCTCAGCAATAGCTCCAATGTCAAAAACATTCAGGTCCACACCTAGCAGGATGCCCCCAGACCTACCGTGGGGTGCCATGGTGTGCCAAAGAAAATCATGTCCTCCACAAAGGTTTTTGAGAACATGATCTGGGAACGAGTCTCGACCTGTTTCAGATAGGGCAATAAATTTCATTTGCTCTTCCTTAACTAATTCCGCCAAAAACCTGTGCTTAGCCAAGTCTCCCAGACCTCTGCTATTCCAGAAAACACCCTTCATTTTATAATAATTTTTGAGGGGGTCTTTGGCTTCTTAGGAAGTTTGCCCTTCAAAGTATTCTTGACATTATTATATTTTTTCTTCCGTGGGAGTGGAGAGAGATCTATGATTTGATCATTCTCCTCCTCCAGCAAATTCTCATTTAGATTACCACAGGTGTGGCTGAGAATTGCTTCGATTTGGTTATCCTCATCATCACTCTCAAGATTGGAGAGTTTAGATTTAGCAGAACCTTTTTTGATATTGGCACATAAAACTAACCTGTCTACCTCTAAGTTTTTAATTTAACCACATCTGAGGTACCTAGGTTGATTCCTATCCTACCAAGGTTTGAAAGAACTTTAGAATCTGGAAAGCTAGTGAAAGAATTACCTGGGAATTCAAGGTTCTTTTTCGCTGCCATCCGTTCAGCCTTGTGTAGGGTATGGACGTCCGCCGTTGCCGCAATCCTGGAGCTTCGACGCGGCGCTTTGATGGGCGCCACCGTAACCGCAGGTGCCAGCTCTCCCACTGCCAGAGTAGTTGTGTCCACGGATGTGGTCACCTCCTCTGTATAGGTCGCAGTCGGTGTCGACGGTGGTACAGCCTGCTCTTCAGTCGATGACGAGGTGAGGACTTCTCCAACATGCATCTCCACCGCCCCGGCCATGAGCGATGGTGAGGCAGGTGCGTCCAGTGGCAAGGGAGCAGCGTCCTGCGCTCCTGCTGGCAGGAGAGCTGTGGCAGCCTGGGGGCACAATGCCGGTGAAGGACCCCCGAGCCAGGTAGTGCCACCGTGTCCACCCTAGGGTCGCCCACCGTAGTCGAGGGAGACCTGGGTGGGCTGCTCGGGCGGCTCGGGGCCCTCCACCCCAGGGCCGGCTCCCGGGAGCGGCCGAGGGTGGCGCCCCCATGCCCGTGCTCGGCTCGGCACCAGGCAGCTCCGGCGGTGTGTGGTGGTGTCGGGGAGGACCACGCGTACCCCCCCCAACCACCTCGTCGACCCACCGTGGTTGGATCCACAGTCGGGCTAGGATGGCCCGGAAGTGAGTCCTCCAAGGTGGATGTGGTCACACCGCACTCCAGTGCGAGAGGGGGGCGGTAGGCGATGTAGAGCCCCCCGACTCGGCAGGAGCAGTCGACGACAAAAAATCAGAAGAAGAAATGATTTCGTTAGGAACAACAAGCTTATTATAATCATCTAACTCCTCAACTGTCAGAGGAGAATAATTCTTCCTCAGATCACCATCTTCTGTTTCTAGCATGACTCTGATACTGATCTCATTAATGAGCTGCGCGCATGCTATATCCAAGGCCCCTTCGACCAAAGCAGCTTGTCTCTGAGGAGGCAAATTATGTGGAGGAGCTGGAGATTTATTAGAAGCTTTTGAATTATTCTGGGGGTTTTGGGGATCCGGGGCTTCCGCATCTTCCATTTCACGGTCACCCCCTTCCTGCTCCTTATCGCTATCTCCCAACAGGTCATCCTCAGCATGATCAAATGGATCACTCTGTACAGCTTCATCGGCCTTAAAATACAGGCGGTAAATTCCAGTGCCAGCACACACATCAGCAAACTCCAGGATCTTTGTAACATCATAAACAACTACCCGGATACGAACCTGACCAGTCGCACGAAGGTGTATCATATCCACCTTTTGTGTAGCCCCTATAATGGTCCCTACAGCCCACAATGGAAGAAAGGAACGAAGTACTCTGGGCACCTTGGTGACTGTCACCCATACTTGATCCAGTATCTTGATGGGTTGGACATCATCCACATACTCTGCAAAAGCGATAGTGCCTTCCTTGTTCTTTGTGGTGAAGGTTCCAATTGCTATCATTCGATCCAATTCATCCTTGCTTGGAAACGGGACAACAAAAGAGTCCGCCCCTATCTGCTGCACCTCCCAACCCCAACGCACTGGAATAATTCTTGCCAGTTCTGCCTGAAGGAGCTGAGGAGACACTTGTCTAGATTCTACAGTGATGAAAGCTGCGGCTGATGACTGAATGGTGTCTACGATATGATTGTTCCTTGCCACCTGGATCTGGAAGAACCCCATCCCATCCTCAGCGGCGCCACAGAAAGCGACCGATGGTTTGGGGCCTCGCAGCAGCGGGCACTTGTTGGTGAAGTGGTCCTCAGTGCATATGGAGCATTCCAACTTCATTGATGGATCCTTCCACTTCCTCTTTCTGCCCTGTTCCTCATCTCGCTGTGTTGCCTTGCTCGGCCGAGCATCGGCACGACGGCCTCCCTGGATCTTATTGACGGCACCCCTGTGCATTGGCCGCTGCCCCGGGGCCCCTCCGGAGTTCGCCGTGTCTTCCTTGTTCGCAGGACCGGCCGCTGTCTTGGGCGGCCGCGACCACGGCCAGCAGCCGCCACCGCCGGCAGGGATGGGTCACCGCGACCACCGGGTCGGGGGCGGCCCTCCACGGCCTCCACGTCCTCGCTTCGCGACCACGATCATGATCCCGGCCATGATCATGGCCTTCTTCCCATTCACGCCCCTGCTCATCGCGCCCGCGGCCATGGGCATCGTCCTGCCCACGGCCGCGACCACGGCGGCGATCAGATGGACCTCCGCGGCCGAGAGCGCCCCGATGTCCTCTCCTTCCCCCTTGTCCACCCGCCATGCGCACCTCCCTGTACGAAGGTTTCGGCGCGGCGGCGGCGACGAAGAGAGAGAGGTTAACCAGGCGGCGTGTCGGTCTCCGAATCAATTGGGTCGGGCGATGCGACGAGGGCGGCTCCAAACCTCCAGTCGGCTGGCTCGGGATGGTCCGACTTGGCGTAGCCGGCCCCCAAGCCGTGAACCGGCTGGATGCAGGCTCGATGCGAGCTGGCTCCCGAATCGACGCCGACGGATGTTCGTTTGAAATTTGAAAAGCACGACATGGATCGCCGCCCCCCGGTCGCCGGGGAATCTGCTGCAACGCCGGCCGGAGGAAGTCGCCTATGGTGGCCGCCGGTGTGATCCTTGGCGGCGGTAGTGGTCCTCTCCAGATATTCCTCCAAGGGGCCTTGATCCGCCGAGGGGGAGGTGACGGCGGTGATGGCCCTGGTGGTGAGGTGGAGGTCGACTCGGCGTGCGCAGCTGTGGTCGAGGTTGAGGGATCCGCCGGCGGCCGGATGATCGACGGGATGACTTCAACCTCACCAAGATCTTCATAGTCGGAGTCGGAATCCGAATCGGGCATCCAGAATTTCCCGAAGCGCGGAGCCCGATCTTCTCGCACTGGTTCCTTCGCTGTGACTCGCCTCAATGCATGACGGATCGCCGGCGCAATTTTGACGGGGGGCATCCTCCATTGGGAGGCTTAGGCTGCGTCAAGGCGTTGAGCCGCCGGCGGCGGCGGCGTGCCGGCGGTCGCCGGAACTCAAGCCTCGGCGGTCACCTCAAACGTTGCTGAGAAAAAAAGTACCAGAATAGTGGACATAAAGGATGATGATACAAAAAGCAGTGGTTATAAGGCTTACATACGCAAGAAGAGACAAAACCTTATGATTTTTTTGATGAGTGTAAGTCTTATCTATACAATAGTACTAAAGACGAGCAACCCTAGGCTTTAGTGAACAGTAATTACCTGTTACGAACAATATAAACCCGTTAGTAAACAATAACTATCCGTTATAAACAGTGACAACACCCATCAACAGTGCTATCCGATATAAACAGTATACGCCCGTTAGCGAACGGTACGTACATGCTATGAACAGTACTAAACCTGTTACCAAACAATATGCATCCGTTACCAAAAACTCAACGGCAAGGGGGTGGGGGGAATTAGCCCGTGCAACGCACAGGAGTCTCTGCTAGTGACTTTGGTTTGTATTTCGTGACTATCAATTGTGTATATATCATCTCTAGATGACAGAGGCTAGAACCTTTTTTATTATCTAAAAAAATGACTGAGAAGGAATATGTTAATTAGAAGCACAAATATGTACGGTTAGAGATAATAATGGAATTGAATAGAGAAACTCTAGAGATACTAATGATAAAATTCAAAAGATGCAAAAAAGATTAAGTATAACTTGCTTGCACTTCAAATCTTTATAATTTTAAACGGAGAGAGTAGAAGATAATATTGAGGGAATAAAGGCAGCACTTACGATCTAGGCAAGCGCTCCCAAATAGATAACACACGCCCCAACCCAACCACCGTGTGCGCAGAAGCCAATACTCTCGTGTCTGTATTCTTTTAGAGGCCATTTGCTCGTATTTAAATAGCGTCGCGCTGTGGCAACCCCATGCTTCTTCATTCTTCAAGCTCTCTGGTGATATACTCCTATGCTACTAGTACTGGAGAAGTGGAGATAGATGATGGTGTTGCCCCTATGGAGGACGACGGCTGCGGCGGCTCTGATGGTCCTGGTGGCTTTCGTCGTCCTTGCCGCTGGTGGCGCGGCAGCGGCGGCGGCGGGACCGCAGCGGATTCTGCTGGACACGGACATGGACACCGACGACTTGCTCGCGCTGCTCTACATCCTCAAGCAGAACCGGTCTGAATTCGACCTCAAGGTACGTGCGTTTTAGTGCTTTGCACGTAGAGTTCATCATCTCCTTGTGTGTTGTGATAGAAATCATATCAGTTTGGTTGAGCATGATCGAATCATATCAGACCCTAGCGCCTTTCTGCTGAAACTTGAAACAAAGTTGAAGAATTTTAGTGTTAGGTGTAATTATTTCAAGACAAATCTACTTACTAGTACATAATTATTGGAGGTAATCAAATCATGTGCGTTCGCTTCAACTAATGTAGCATAGCTGGCTAGCTGCTGCTGTGCAGCTTGCATGTCTCTCATCTCTATGGCGAGACTCTGCAACCCAGCTGCAGCTGCAGATCCATCCCCAAAACAAAACCGAGCTGTAGTTTGTTGGGTGTTCACTGTTGACTACCTTGAGCACTACACTGCACAGTTTACACTCTGCTTATCATGAAGTCAACGTGAGTCACGCACATCTCGAAATATACTCACGCATCCCCCGGTTTGCTTAGACCGCACATGCTTAATAAGCCAACTTATTATAAAAATAAAAAAAAGGAGCGCACTGTATTCACACGCACATATAACCGGGATCCTACTTCTCTCTGGTTATTAAGCCGGCAGTGATTACTTTCCCTGCCATATTAGAAAGGCACTTTTGCATCAAAAGTACTTTTGTAGATGAATTGATCGTATTTTAGCTCAATATATAAATCAAATATATATTCTCCCCCTATGAATTAGAATTAGAATTAGAAGTTTTGATTTTTCTGGATACATAACTTTTTGCTTTGTGTTATCTAAATACATGACAAAAATAATATATCTAGAAAAGCTAAAAATATGTTATAATTTATAACCGAGGGAGTGGATTCGTAGAACAAACAGCATCTTCTCCAGATGGATCGGTGATGGCATCTTCTTCTAAAAGCAGAATCTGCCAGAAACAAAGTAGTAGACGGAACATTTATTATAAAATAAAAACACATGAAGTAGATAGAACACATAAAGTAGATAGAACTTTGTCCTTATTTGATATGACACGCATTGTCATTTGTCAAGCACAAAAGCACACAAAGCTTCCATTGACTTTGAGGTTACCTCTGAGCCCCTGATCATATATAGTACGCTCCATACATATATGTGCAGTGTTACATCAAAGATGAAACGTATCTTTAAATAAAATGCCCTGAAAAAGGAACAAATTAAAGAGCGTGTCCTGTAGCCTGTCAGTTGGAAGAGTGTGTATGTACTAACACTCTACTGTCAGCATTTTCTATAAAATCTTGTGTACATAACTGTTACTTCTGTTGCCAAAATATATATGCAGGCAGTTTCCATCAGTGCCAATGCATGGAGTGATGCCGGGCATGCTGTGAATCATCTGTATGATATACTCTATATGATGGGCCGAGATGACATTCTGGTTGGTATTGGTGGTGATGGTGGAATATCAGACTCTGGCACCATATATCCAAATGTCGGTGGTTATTTACCACTGATTGATCAGGTACAAAAATTTATCTTAGTTTCCACCATAATAGTATTGTACTCGAGACAAGTCTATCTGACTCTGTTATGATCTAGAAGACCATCTATTGCTCAACAAAGGGAATACATGTTTGTTTCCCCTTGGTTTATTATTCCTTACCTAGACTTTTCTTTTGAGCATATTCCTTACCTAGACTAATACGTAGGTTAACACTTATTAGGGCATGACAACAGTAGGAGGCTGCCGGTATAGGCAGGCTATTCCACAAGGAAGCGGTGGGCGGTTAGACAAGGACACAAACTTTGGACTGAGAAGGGGCTTCCTTCCACAGGTAATGCCATTTTTTGTAAAATAGGTCTATTAGTTCATCACTGTATCTTGTTGGCCACTGATCCAGCAGCCAGGTGAGTAGGACCTGCTCACCTTCCCTCTCCCTCTTCCCTGCACCAAGGTAGAAGGAGAGCCTTGAGCTCTCTCGCACACAACACACACACTGCTGCACGGTTTCAGCAAAGAAGGGCTGAAACCTGAACCCTTGAATGTTTGGAGCAAATGAACTGATTTCATTGCATATAGACATACATATTTATAGACATGTGAGGGGTTTACCCTACTGGACTACTGCTGTCCCAGCTACTATTCAAATCTGATTTGAACACTACTAGACAGCTGCCATCAGCTGTAAGAGAAGTCTAAATTGACTACCATTACTAGTTGCAAAACAAGCTTTTACTGCTCCTAGTAGAACCATCTAAACAAAAGGTTAACCACAAGGATTAATCTTAACATTCTTCCCCTAATCCTTGCTGTTAGCCTTTGACCTCCACCATGCCAATCAAACCTCTGAGCTCCATGAACCTGAGGCGTCCGAAAGCGACTTGGTGAGGATGTCGGCGAAGTTGTCGCCCGGTCTCGACGAACTCGATGACAAGCTGTCCTCCATCAACGCAATCCCAAAGGAAATGGAACTTCACGTCGATGTGCTTGCTCCCGTCGTGGAGGACTGGATTCTTTGCCGCAATGGGCGGGCTGGTTGTCCACCTTGAGCGCCGGTGGGTGAACCTCAACGCCGGTGAGCTCACCCAACAGCCGGCCAAGCACCACACCACCTGGTAAGCCGCGGTGGCCGGCTGCGACATACTCAGCTTCGCAAGTCGACAGCGCCACCATCTTCGCTTCAGTGATCGCCACGCGATTGGTGCTGATCCGAGGAAAACAAGCATGCCTCGAGGTGCTCCGCCGCCCATCAACGTCCACCGCCCATGTCCGCATCATCAATGCTTTGTGAGCCCCGGCTCGCCATCCTTGGCTTTGGGCGGCGCCTCGCTGAACACCATCAGCTGCAGCACACCGCGCTTGGGGAAGACAATCCCCATGTCCATCGTACCCGGACATAGCGTAGCAGCCTCTTGACCGCTGTCCAGTGGTCCTCCCTTGGGTCCTGCATGAACCGGCTCACATAGCCGACCGCGAACACGATGTCCGGTCGCGTGTGCGTGAGCCAGCGCAGCCCACCGACGATACTCCGGTAGAGTGTCGCGTCCACCTTCGCCGCTGTGCTCTCCTTCGAGAGCTTGATGCGTTCCTCCATCGGCGTCGCCACCGCTTTGCAGCCCGCCATGCCTGACCGCTCCAACAGCTTTTGCGCGTAGGCGCGCTGTCCGAGCTTGATGGCGTCCGCCCCCTGCTTCACCTCGATGCCGAGGTAGTAGGATAGCGCGCCCAGGTCGCTCATCCTGAACCTGGCGGCCATCTCCTCCTTGAAGCCGGGCGATGTCCCGCGCCGCGCGCCCGGTGACGATGAGATCGTCCACGTACACCCCGACGATGAGATGCTCCTTCCCCCGTCGGCGGGTGTACAGGGCATGCCCGTGGCACACCGCGTGAACCCAAGCTCCGCCATGGTGGCGTCAAGCTTGGCGTTCCACGCCCGCGGAGCTTGGCGTAGGCCCGTAAAAGCGCCTTTCTTAGGCGCAAAGACCTTGTGCTCCGCTCCCTTGACGACGAAACCCAGCGCCCGCTTGATTTAAGACTGCCTCCGCCAAATCGCCATTGAGGAAAGCAGACTTGACGCCGAGGTGATGGACCTGCCAGTCCTTCGCTGCTGCAAGCGCGAGGAGGAGCCTCACCGACTCCATGCGCGCTACCAGCGCGAAGACCTCCTCGAAGTCAATCCCTTCACGCTGCACGAACCCGCGGGCGACGAGCCGCGCTTTGTGCTTCACCACGGCGCCCCGCTCGTCCCGCTTCACCTTGAAGACCCACTTGAGTCCGATCGGCCGGCAACCTGCCGGCGGATCGACCAAGTCCCAGGTCCCGTTGTCCTCGATCGCCTTCATCTCCTCCAGCATCGCCTTCCGCCACGCCGCGTCGCGCTCCGCAACGGCAAATGTGGCCGGTTCCTCTGCACTCATCAGAAGCAGAGTAGGGTCGTCGTCGAGTACCCGCACCGCCAGTCCGGGCACAGCCGCATCACCCACGACGTTGTCCATGCGGCGGAAGCGCACCTCCTCCCCTTCGTGGAAGGCGTCCACGAACTCCAAGACGTTGGAAGGTGGGGTGGCGTACTCGATCGTCGTCGCCGGTGTCCCCTGTTGTGGCGAAACATGGGACTGCTCCGCCATTGGCCCCGGTGAGCCAGGAAACCCCGCCCCGGCTGAACTAGGTGGTTCCACCACCTCTGCCGCCGCAGGCTCCTCTGCCTGAGCTTCCCCGGCCACCGGCGCTTCCGCCCTTGCCGCGGGCCATGGATCACCAATCGCTCCCACGACGAACGAAGTCGCAGAACCCACCGCCGCCCTGTTCTTCCCCTGCTTCTGGCCTGTCCCACTTCCATGACGCCGCCTCGTCGAAGATGACGTCCCGGGACACCACCACCTTGCCGCCGGTCGGATCGTAGAGGCGATATGCCTTTGATCCGTCCTCATAGCCCAAGAACACCATGCGGGTGCTCCCTGCCTCCAAATTTGCCGAGGCCCGGCTTGATGGCCTTCACATGGCCGATGCAGCCGAAGGTGCGCAGGTACGAAACATTAGGCTTGCGCCAGTGCCATGCCTCGTACGGCGTCATCCCATTCAGAGCCTTGGTCGGCGAACGGTTGAGGATGTACACGGCGGTGGTGACCGCCTCTCCCCAGAATGCCGCCGGCATCTTCTTCGCCTTCATCATGGACCTCGCCATGCCCACGATGGTCTGATTCCGGCGCTCCACCACGCTGTTCTGCTGCGGCGAGTAGGGCGCCGTGAGGTGGCGGCCCACGCCTTCCTCGGCGCAGTATTCGGCGAACTCCACCGCCGTGAACTCGCCGCCACGATCAGTCCGTAGCACCCGCAGCCGCTTCCCCGACTCCGCCTCCGCCTGCGCCTTGAACGCCTTGATTGCGTCCGCTGCATCGCTCTTGCTCATCAGGAGTTGCAGCCACATGTAGCGGCTACAGTCGTCCACGAGCAGGAGGAAGTACCTCCGGCCACCGTGCGTTGCCGGCGTGATTGGCCCGCAAAGGTCCCCGTGGACCAGCTCGAGCGGATTCGCTGCCGTGCCAGCCCTTCGAGAGCGAACGGCCTCCTGTGCTTCCCCGCCAGGCAGCTGTCACACAACTCGCCGGCGTGCTTGATCTCCGGCAGCCCGGTCACCATCTTCCCCAGACGGGCCAGAGCGTCGAAGCTCAGGTGGCCGAACCGTCCATGCCACAGCCATGGCTCCTCCGTGCACGCCGCCGCCAGGCACACGGGCTGCTCCACCTTCAAATCCAGCAGGTAGAGCCGGTTACGGGAGCGCGTTACCTTGGCGAGAAGACGCCGCTCCTTGTCCTTGATCCGCAACACGCCGTCGCGGATCAATACCTCCGCACCACGCTCGTCCAGCTGCCCCAGGCTGGCGATGCTCGAGCGCAGCTGAGGGATGAAGTAGACATCCGTCAGCGCGCGGTGCTCCCCGTTCCGGCACCGGAAGACGACGGTGCCTTAGCCACGGATGTGGACCCGCGAGCCATCCCCGAACTTGACCGTCCCGGTCTTGCTCTCGTCGAGGTTAGAGAAGACGGCCCTGCAACCCGTCATGTGGTTGCTGGCCCCTGAGTCGAGGTACCACCTCTGCTCCAGCTCATCCCCGACGGTGCCCAGATGGGCTTGCACGCGCGGCTCATCGAGGTGAACAGCCGGTTGTGCAGTCCGCCGCTCCACCATCACCTCCTCTGCTTGGCCGTCCATCAGCGCGCAGTACGCCCCCATCAAGAGCGCGTGCTCGTCGTCGCTATCGTCCCGAGCCAGGTGCGTCTCCTCCTTTTTCTCCGGCTTCTTCTCCGGACACTCCCGCGCCCAGTGCCCCACCTTCCCGCAATGTCGGCAAGCGTTCGGGTCGGTGTAGCGCTTCTTCTTCTTCTTGTCCGCCAGCGCCTTGCCGCGCTGTTTGCCGCCTTCGCCGCTGCGGTCACGGCTGCCCCGGCTGGAGGGACCTTCCCCGGACCTGCGCTTCTCCTTCATCCGCGCCGTCCATTCCTCCTCCGTCAACAGCAGCTGGGGCTTCACTTTCTCAGCCGGCGCTCGGTCCTCCACTGCGCGCAGCCGCCCCGTCACATCCTCCAGAGACAGCGTGGACAAGTCCAGCATGGTCTCGATGGACAGAGCGAGCTGAGCGTACTTGGGTGGCACGACAGCGCAGCAGCTTGGCCGCGGCGTCCTCGTCGATCGGCTTGCCATAGGTGGCAAGCTGACCCGCCAAACGGCCGGAGGCGCTAGCCGAAGTCCTCCACCGTTTCCCCGGACTTGAACCGGAGATCGTCGAACTCCCTCCGCAGCTTGCTGCGCCGCCTTCTTGGCTCGATCCGAGCCAACGCGAACGATGCAAGCATCTCCCACGCCTCCTTGGCCGTGTTCTTCCGGCCAATTGCTTCATGGTACTCGGCCGGGGTGGATGCCATGAGTGCCTCCATGACGCCCACCTCCGCCTCCTCACCGGCATCGCCAGTCTCCACGGCCACCCACCATCTCCGCGCGCGCAACTTCCACTTCATGTGGACAGCCCACTCGCCGTAGTTGGTGCGGGTGAGCATCGCCAGAGCTGGCTCCACCAAACTCCCGCACCGTGCGTATTTCCACCTGCGGGGCCGGACGACCGGGGGACTCCGACAGCTCCTTTCTTGCCGTCACCGGCGCCCGGCTTACTCCCAGCGCTCGTATCCATCGCCGGCGGTTAAGCGCAGCGACGATTACGGCTCTGATACCACTTGTTGGCCGCTGATCCAGCAGCCAGGTGAGCAGGACCTGCTCACCTTCCCTCTCCCTCTTCCCTACACCAAGGTAGAAGGAGAGCCTTGAGCTCTCTGCACACAACACACTCTGCTGCACGGTTTCAGCAGTGGCTGAAACCTGAACCCTTGAATGTTTGGAGCAAATGAACTGATTTCATTGCATATAGACATACATATTTATAGACATGTGAGGGGTTTACCCTACTGGACTACTGCTGTCCCAGCTACTATTCAAATCTGATTTGAACACTATTAGACAGCTGCCATCAGCTGTAAGAGAAGTCTAAATTGACTACCATTACTAGTTGCAAAACAAGCTTTTACTACTCCTAGTAGAACCATCTAAACAAAAGGTTAACCACAAGGATTAATCTTAACATATCTATCATCTGGCAGTTTTCTTTTTCATACCGAAACATGCTAAGTTTTAGCAACTGACACGCTCCTATGACTCGATAAAAGATTCTTATGGATAGAAACAAGTCTGATACTTAGGTCCTCTGTTTTTTTGTCTCCCTTCTTTTCCCTCTTAGCACCTACAGTTGGAAATGCATAAATTCTCGATATAACTACATAAGAGTTAAAATTGCATAAATTCTCAATATGAGTCATTTACCTTGACAGTTCTCCCTGAGTTCTCCCTGAGTTCTGCTTGTATATTTGCTTAGGGTCCTCCATGGGATCACTTGGTGGACCTCTAATTATCCTTTTAAAGATTTGAAACAGGGCAGGTCGTAAAGACTAAAATTACAGGAGCGTGGCCATTAGAACCTACCAATGTCTACTTGTCTCTAGAAATTAGTCATACTTCAGATGGCTTCTGATTGGTATGAACTTTGAAGACAAGATGGTCAGAGGAAATATATTTGCCGTTAGGAACAGCTGAACACTTACATTTTCAGTCTACACTAACCAGGCCTGAGACGAAACAAAAACAAATTTAGGATAGCGCTAGCTTTAGCTATATTCAGAGATCACTTTAGTGTTTTTGTGTAAGGCATTCTGTTTACTCTGATTGATTTATTTAGTATTTATTACCAGCTCTGAGTTACCATATTTAAATCTGCAAAACAGGGTTGCAGAAAATATGCCCCTCTTCAGCAACCTACAGCACAAGAAGTAATGATAGAAACAATATCTGCTGGCCCTACAACTGTCATTCTCACAGGATCACATACAAACTTTGCCATTTTTCTCATGACACATCCGCACCTGAAAAAGAACGTGGAGCACATATACATTATGGGTGGTGGAGTGAGATCAAAGAACCCTACAGGTTGCTGTCCAAAAAATGCTACCACATCCTGCATACCACAGCAGTGTGGTGACCACGGTAACTTGTTTACTGCTTACACTACCAATCCGAATGCAGAATTCAACATTTTTGGAGATCCTTTCTCTGCATACCAGGTATATAAATCTCAGATTAGCAAGTTATTGTTCCATTTCTTAAAAGTTTTTGTACCCTTTTTGTTGAATTTTGAAAATGGACCTTGTTGTTTCATTTACACATCCTGTCCTCATCCATCCACTATCTGATCTCTAGCACTTGCCCTATAGAGAAAAAGGCAAAATCGTGGTCCAGCTATTTTCCTTTTTATATTGTCTATTCTCCACCGCAAATTCTTTTGTAGAACTATATATCCCATAAATTAAATGTGCCTCTTAATTCTAACATAACAGTGTCTAGTTAATTGTTATTTCACTTTAGTTGCCATACCAGCTAATCAGATAAAGAAAATTCCATCTATGTCTCTGGGATAATTACCTGCTGCCAAATAACTTGCACTCCCGTCTGTCCCATCAATTTGTAAAAATTCATCCCCTCAATGCCATTCCGTTAATTATAACCTCAATGCCATTGCGTTAATTATAACACCACTACTAGGTTAGCTGCTGCGCAGACATGAAGGACATTTTTTACGCAATGGTTTCCCAGAATATGGCCCCGCTATGACATTAGAATGTTGTTTCTCTCTGTATGATAAGGGCCAGACAATCGTTTCATGCTTCATTAGTTGATGGTAAATTAACAGTTATGGCACAGGGGTACCAATTTTGTCAAATGATGGCTCATAAGGGAGCATAAGTTATTTGGTGGTAGATTATGTACTGAGTTAATCAATGGCACAGAAATTAACTTCTTAACAAATTAGCTAACATATCAAACACATCAGGTTTTTCATTCAGGCATTTCAATCACACTTGTTCCTCTTGATGCAACCAATACTATTCCAATCAACGAAGAATTCTTCAATGAATTCCAACGCCAGCAGACTACTTATGAGGCACAATACTGTTTTAAAGCTTTAAAGATGGCTCGAGACACTTGGTTCAATGATCAATTCTATACAGTAAGTTAAAATCATTTACTCCAGTTCATTTGATACATAGTCCCCCCCACCCCCAACTGTTCCTTATTATTTTATTTTTTCATGTCCAGAGCTATTTTATGTGGGACTCCTTTACTTCTGGTATTGCCATCTCCAGCATGCGCAATGACAAGAATGGCAAATTTGGAAATGATTTCGCTCAGCTTGAATATATGAACGTTACAGTTATAACTTCTAACAAACCATATGGTGTGCATGATGGCTCAAATCCATTATTCGAAGGTCATGGAACTCCCAACTTTGGTCTCAAAAAAGGCGGAGTTCATAGCGGTCATGTTCAAACTGGAATTACCGATAGCTTTTGCAGTGTCAAGGGAAGAAGTAAAGGAAGATGTGAGGTATAGTACAGTATGTCCAAATTTCTTTAGGGATAGTAGCACAATTCTTAATTTTATGAAACAAAAGTTGTTGCTAATATGGATAAATCTAAAGAAATTTCATTGACTTGCCTCTATGCATGCCTTAACTATCATGTTGTGATGTCTCTAGACGGACAATTGTAACGTGTAATACGCAATTGTTCGATGAAAATTCAATTTTTGTTTGAATAAACATATAAAACCTAATGAAGAAAACACTAAGGTTATGTTGTTATTTAGTACCGGCAAGTCCATTATCCACTACGTTGTTATTTCTTCTTAATATAATGCCACATAACTCTATTGTGTGTTTGACAAAAAAAATAACTTCCAATTTTCAAATGAATATGAAAATGAACAAAGTTTACTATTTAGGGAACTCAACCTTTTTACTTGTTATTTTTCTTAGGATGGATACACTAAGGAAGTCTCTGGTCCAGGAGGAGTCCGCATTCGTGTTGCAACGGGGCTAAACCAAATGTGGATAAGTATAGCCCTCTTGACAGGGAGTTTTTCAAAAGCTTCCTAGAGGTAAGCTCTTCTGCTCTTAACTCATGTCAGAAGACTTGCAACTCAAGTCTTTTGCTTTTTCCTATTCTATCTGATCAAACTCAGCCTCCGAATAATGGAATCATAATTGACATGCCTTAATGCTCTCAAATCCTGCCACACTAATATTTGTTCATCAGCTGCTCCTTGGGTCATTGATATCCTGTCAAAAAGTTTTACATGAAGGAGCTGATTACACTCACATGAAGTGTTAAATGCTGATCTATAAAAATAAAAAAGGTTCTCTCAGAAATCATGTATTTGAATTGTCCTAGTCTTATGAATAAACTATGATCTGCAGGCACTAAATCTTCGTGAGAACTCCGGTAATATGAACCTTATGGCACAATTTCCATTTTACAGAGAGATTCTTTACAAGCCAGACTTCAAAAACAAAAAAATTGGGCCACCTGTTATTTTTGACATGGACATGAGTCCTGGAGATTTTATCTCACTTATATATCTCTTTGAAGGCCCCTATTGAAGTAATAGATTTAAAGGTATGATTAATAGAACAGTATTCTACTCTACTGCAATAAAGATTTCATTCTTTTTTATGAATGTAATTTTATTATAATGCTATAGGGGATTTTGGTCAGTGGCAATGGTTGGGCCCACATTGCAAGCATTGATATCATTTATGATATTTTGCATATGATGGGCCACGATGACATTCCTGTCGGTCGTGGTAATACCAATGCATTAGGAACTCCAATTCTTGGTTGCGACTATGCCAGCATTATTCCCCAGGGTAGTGGGGGACTTATTGACTCGGACACTCTCTATGGGCTAGCTCGGTCACTGCCAAGAAGCCCTAGAAGGTATCTTTTTATAACCACCTGACAACATGCATATAGATAGTGCAAATGACCTAGATACTTACAATTATATATGCTTTCCTTTGTCAGGTATACCGCTGAAAATTCAGTAAAATATGGTGCTCCTAGAAACACTGACCATCCAGAACTTCGGCAGCCATTGGCTTTTGAACTTTGGCAGTCTATCAAAGAGCAGCTTCCACCAAGTGAGAAGATCACTATTCTTACCAGTGGACCTCTTACAAATTTGGCCAATATAATGCTTCATGACAGGAACATGAGTTCCGTAATAGAGGTCAGCTCTTTGAAACCTTTTGGTTCAGGGCAGTTCCAACTGTATTTTGATCTATGCTAATTTCGGTATTCACTGTCAATATTGATATGTGAATGTTCTTTATATGCAGAAGGTTTATGTTGTTGGAGGTCATATCAGAGGTCAAAATGATTCCAAGGGAAACGTGTTTACTGTTCCATCGAATAGATATGCAGAGTTTAATATGTTTCTTGATCCACTAGCTGCGAAAACAGTCCTGGAGTCCTCTCTGGATATCACACTGATTCCTCTGAGGTCTCAAAGAAAAGCTGCTTCCTTTAAGTCTATCCTTCACGCTTTAAAGCATGCTGATCACACTCCAGAATCAAGTTTTGTCCAGCGCTTGCTGTTTTTGCTACATGAACTTCAGCAGAAGCATTGGCTGTATCACCATATGGTAAATGCCTAAGTTTTGTCTGCTCAAAAAAAAAAAAAAAAAAAAAAACTGCAACACCTGTGATTTTGTGATCACATCACGGTAGTTTTAACTTCGCAAGAATCTAAAGTAGTGGAACTTTATCATTTCTCCTGAGGAACTAGCATAGCTTAAGATTGCTTAGATTTATTCTAACTCTTCAAGTTTCCAATATGAATGGTCATGTAGCCCTAAGAGTTATGTTATGCATTCAAACCAATGATAAGGATATGGAACGTAAAATCACTACAGGCCAAAAGGTACATAAATATTTATAGTTGGTGAAATAATTTTTTTTGTGTGTGGTGTTGATCCTCTTAATCACAGGATATATTTCTGGGAGAAGTTCTTGGTGCTGTCTACTTGGTGGAAGGATTTAATATGAGACCGTTTATAGAATCAAAGCCAATAAGCGTCGTTGCCAACGGCTCAAGAAGCATGAACGGGCAGATTGTAGTCAACAAGCAGAGTGCAAATTCTGTAAAGGTATTGGTTGATTTCAGTAGTAGAAAATACTACAGCCTAGTTGGCAAATCTTTAGGAAACAAGGAGCAATCTGCTGTTGTTGGTAGTTTTGCAGAACAGACTGCCATCTGGAGCAGGCCACCAAAGATTCTGAGAAATTGAAGGCATAAAAACAAAGGATTAGATAAAGCAGCCTGATAAATTGATTGCATAAACCCAAATGATATTTTTTATGCAAGTATATAGTAATGATGCTAAAGCACAACTTTCAGTTTTGTTGACGCTAAATCATGGCGTCACACAAGCATGTCCACAAACAACTCGCAAAGGTGCACCTCAGCACCTTACAGTTACAGCGCCTTCATGAACTCAGTACAAGTGTACAGCTCGCCAACATTGTTCCATTCTAAATATATTGCAGCTCACTACGAAAGTCCATGGACCCACATTTTGCTATGACGCAACAAGACACTTCTTTTGCTATGCTTTTGGGATTGCCCATTCTTAACTATAATTATTAGTTACATAAATGCGACACCACTCCCTGTCTGTATATACATCTGAGTGAATGTCAAAAGTGATCTTTTCATCAAGTGCTGCACTCCTCTGGACATCTACTACATATATGTATGCAAGTAGTTAGTGTGTGTGATCGTAGTGGAAGCATCAAAATTAGTAAGCTAATTACTCATAAACATTTCACCGAACACCTTATATGCATACAAGAAAACAGCCCCCTACAATCAATTCTTCAAACATGGTGGAATATAATTGCAAAGATCAGCTCTCTAACAATCAATCCCCATCATCAACATATCAAAAAAACACATATATGCATCATATGCCAACTCAACCATACACCATAAACTTGGACAAAATGGCACCAAGATAGGAACCAATCAACAAGTATAGCAAGAAAAATACTAAATCACAAGTAGATACAAGGATTTACGTGGAAAGCCTTGCGGGAAAAAACCATAGGACGATGACGTAAATTTGACTCTTCTAATTGTGGATTTGGTAGATCAAAACCTCAAGCTCTCTACACTCAAACGCTAGCTCTCTCCCCTCGAAACCAAATGAACAAGCCAGACGGAGGAAGGAGATCTAGCCCTTCTAGGCTAAAATGGACACCTCACGGAAGCCCCCTCAAAGTTGTATATCGTCACACAAAAATGGAAGCCCCTCAAAGTTGTATATCGTCACACAAAAGTCTCTAGACACCTAACCTAACATATAAGCAACATTTTGCATAATGTAATTGCTCAAATAATGAGTCTCAGATGGTGTCAATAGGAGCTGCTACATCACACAATAGGAGCTGCTACATCACATAATAGGAGCTACTACATCACACTCTGCTCTATCAGATTATCTAACAAAATGTTGCAACCTTATGTATGGACAAAACCAAACACTCCTATGTCACAATCCTGAAAACTACCAACACCAAATATTAGTCCATCATCAGTGGCTTCAAGTTAATTTAGCTTCTACAAATAGTGTTCTTGTAATGACCATCAGCTAGGCAGTGAATTAATAAAGATGCAAAGATGAAAATTCACAACCGATCCTCTAATTTTGTAGGAAGTGTCAGTGTCATTTAGGTCCCTGTACTTAAAAAATGCAACTCTCGAATACACACTTACTCATCCTGGGTGCCACTAGGAATCCAAGCAAGACCCGAACTACTTTGCTTGAATACATGGAGCTCCAGCCTGGTGCATAAGTGGGCTAGTCTAGCTCCAAAAACACGATGCGCCCCCTTCCTCTACTCCTTCACTCTTGTATTTTTGACTTCTTCTTGGTGGCCACAATGGTCCTAGACTCCCCTGCGTGAGGTGGGGACGTAGCGCTTCCCTTGACTTGGCATGGAATAGTGGGCATTAGCCCATCCTCTCCTAATCTAGAGATCTTTTTCCCATTAGAGGCATCCACCTTGCTATCTTATTTGTACGTACTCATGGTGATGACAACTGGATTACTATATAGCTAAAGTTTTAAGTCCATCAATGGTGGACTGTATGATCATGGGCCTACATAGGGAGGACTGATTGATCGCGCAATCACTAGTGTTGCAGCCACTCCTCTGCCCAAGCAATTAGAGTAGTTATGGTTCTAGACTATCTATATACAGTGGCGGATCTAGATTTAATGAAAGAGGGGGCTAAAGTTATCTTCAACCTCTAGAGCTCCCTCCTCTCTTTCATGTCTAAAAGATTAGGAGGGGCCCCTTGTCATGAAGGTGGTACGAAGGGCTTGAGCCTTACCTGCCCACCGCTAGCCTCGCCCCTATTTGTATGTATTTTCTATTTGCTTTCTCAAAACTAATGGTCGACCATAGAGCATTATTTGTCTTGCCCCCTACTTTACGTTAGGGGCAAATCTATAATTGTTCCTAGGTATTCCAAGACATATCCAATAATATAGAAACAAATAGAAGTTAGTAGATATATAAATATAATAGTTAGTAGATATATAAATATAAATACATATACATAATATAGCTTAAGTTTCAAAATGGTAGTCTATTCCGCCAAAGCAGCCCAATCGGTCTCTTTTCTTATCTCACTCAACTTTGCCCACCGGACCACCATCCACATCCGATGGCTCAGTTTTGAATTCCTAGTAGTATTCGACCAAAGTGCTAGCCGATGCTGGTCGGTCTCACCTTGATTTCTTGCTTAATCAAATTTAGAGGTAAATCGTAAATCCTCATTTGGTGCTTGCTCAGTTTGCTCAAATGCCAATTGCAAAAACTTTAGATGCTTTTGTTTTCATTTAGACATTAACAATTCTTTAAAAAATGAAGAAGTCAATCAATTTTAAATCCATGCATGGAAGTGTCCCAAAGACATGACGGTACAAGATCTTTGAACTGAATATTTTCTTCAGCATGGGCGTACCCAACTTTGAATTCCTGGGTCCGCCACTGCTTGACGTATCGTATCTAACCATCATATCGTTGCATTGCATTGCATTTCCGTTTCCATGAAGAAAGTGCCATTACAGATTTGTTCCTATCGCTGTTAACATCAGCTCCAACGTTTTCTCGGCCACGAAGTCGTGGGGGTGTGTGGATCAGCACGCGCGGAGGAGAGCGGGGCGCGCCACACGTGGGTCGCCAGAAAGCGCCTCGCCTTTTTTTCTTCCCCTTGTACTGCCGGGTCATTTTCCTCGATCGCGCGCGTCCTTTCCTAGCTCCCCGTAGGCAGCGGTACGGTGGTGCGCGATCGTGTCGCTGCGGGGTGGTGGTGCTCGTGTGCCGATGGGATGGATCCATCGTATCGGGTGGGTGATGAGGCCAAGTCCATCACGTACGCGCGCGGCCAGGACAACCATCCGTCAATGGTCCCTGCCTGCCTCTCCCAAGCTAGCTGGTTTCGCAGGACCATACGGTCCAGCACCACAGTTGTCGACCAGCGCTGCGTTGCGTGCCACACGAGTACACGAACACGATACACGACTAACACATGCATTCGCCAATACATGCATACATCAGTTACCTAATAGTTCCATATACTTGCCGCAAAAAAAAAAAAAAAAAAAAAAAGTTCCATATACCATGCATTATGCAAAAGCATTTATGGTTTGTTTTGATATACTCATATTCACTCTGCTTCAACGCATATGAATTAAGATGCAAGTCCATTTGAAATGCTAGAATTTCACAGGAAATGGTTTACTTTTACATGAAGAACACAAGAACCAGGAAAAAAATTCCACGCTGCAAACAGGACCCTAATAATAAATCTGGCTCAAGCACCTAATGTCTCCGCAGCGTCAATTTCGGTGTAGAACTTTCCAAAGATATTAGCTTAAAGATATTTAGTTAAGTTAGGTGTCAAACTGATCCAACACGATTAGGAAAAGAACTTTTTGATGTAGGCAAATTGGGGTTTTAAGGTGTTTTTCGGTGGGTCTAAAAAATGAATCATTTATAACCATATAGATTTTTTTCCTTCGCAAAGCAGAAAAGGGTATAACTTTAATTTTCATACTATCTTTGTGTTGTACAATTGAATATCAAGTTCCATGACTTCTTTTGTGGAATCCATAAGAACATCTAAATTTTGATATTTGATTAAACTTGGCAAGTAGTTAGTTATTGAAGTGTGAAGGACTAGTCTACCCGCGCACATATTTTCCTACGTCGTTAGGGAAAAAAGTTTGTCCACACATAATTAATTATTTGATTTTTCACATGACAGTCCTTGTCGAGAATTATTCTTGTATATGTGTATAGTTTGGAGACATATTTAATCTATACTGGACAAACAGATTTCTCGAGATCAGTTTATTGTTTAATTAGTTGGATCATTGGTTAATCTAGGTAGTAAAAAAAGGTTTGTTTGTAATAAAAAAAATGACCATTGGGGAACCGGGATGGACGGAGTGGTGGATACAGGACTTTCGAACCGGCCGGGCCATCGGCGTCGGTGGATGGTGGAAAAAGAACTTTCAAACTGGCCGGACTAAGCGGATGGAACGGAATAGAAAAGAAACGGGACACCCTAGAATTTATTGTCATGCGAAAAAAATCAAGGACTTGCAAAGGCAATACGAGTACTGTAGACATAGAAAAGTACTCCCTCTATCCAAAAAAAAAGTGATGTTTTTACTTCACTTTTTATTTGAAAAAACATTATTTTTTTTTATTTGGCCATTTGTCTTATTCAATTGTATGTAAATATAATTTATTCTTTTATACTTATTTCATTATTAGAGATATTTAAAAAATTAAAGAAGACGAGCGGTCAAACAACATATCTTCAAAATTCCTGACAAACTTATGATTAGGCAGACTAGGTTGTCCTTGAGTTTATTGGCATTTGTCAATAATACATAGAAAAAAAAAATTCTTGCCTGACAATGCCAGTACTATGAAAACAAGGGCCTAGCAAAGCACTCCGTTGACAACTATTCCCTAGCATGATCGTTCCTAGCATTCTTAGAATTATTAATAACCTCCTCTGCACTAAGAGCAAGCCCAATAATAAAGCTAAGTGTTTAACGATTAGTTAAATTGTAAAAGTTAAACTATATAAGAGTGATCTCTTAATTGTCTATGAAATACTTTTTTATTGTTACTCTTATCTATGTCTCACGTTCTCTTTCTATCCATCCTCACACGCACTTAGTGTATAGGCTCACCACTGTATATGCTACCGTTGCTCGTAGAAGAGTCAATCCCATCTCTCCTCCACATTATTGTACTTGCTCTAAGGGCAGAGCACACAACTCGTAGCTAGGCAGATTAGGTTGTCCTTTTATATGAAGGAGTGTTATTCACGTTTCTCGATGGCTCAAACATTTTTAACTTATTTAGATATATTTATAATCATAATAAGTGCCAAATTAATTAATTGTTAAATATATTTTATAATTATTTTATTTGAAGATATAAATGTTGTTAGTATTTTCTATGAAACTAGTTAAATTTTGAAGAGTTTAACCAGCTACGAGCAATTTACTTGAGATGTCTTACGTAATCTTCCATAGAAAAGCTCAAGAATGCCCCACTAATCATCGGCAGATGGCCACGAGCAACCACCAAATCGTGCCAATACTCCTCCGTTGCTCCAAGCCATCTAGGTGGCGATAACTACCAATAGTAACAAGAAATTCCACAACGAACTCGATCATTAGTATCACTAGATGCTCAAACACTTAGCAAATGCAACTAGGATCACTCCTAATCTTACTAGATTGATGAATCAAGGCTAGATATGAGTAGGAGAGGTTTGTTTTAGCTCATAAAGATGTATCAATCATCAAATATCCAAGAGATTAAGCCCAAGCTAGCTAGCACCTATTTATAGAGCCCACAAGGGTTGCATACCCATTGGGCTCAAAAACCTGCCCGCTCCGCACTAACCAGATGCGTCGCGATCGACACACCAGACGCGTCGGTCATTATACGGGCATCACGTGTACTAGTCGTTTGAGCCCTAGGGTTCGCTCCCAACGGCTAGCCACGTGCACACGAAGTCCTACTCACACTGGACGTGCCTGACGGAATGACCGGATGCTCCCCTCGGGATTGATTTCAGAGAGGTTCCAAAGAGCGTTTTCCATGACCGGACACATCTGATCATCCCTGACCGGACACACCACAAGTCTAATCGCTCCCCCGCGCTTCTTAGTAGCTTGTGTCAACACGACCGGATGCGACACCGTCGAGTCCAGTCACCACCGAGCCCCAGGTCCAGTTGTTACTAGGAGAGCTCCACAACAGGAAAAATGGGATTGGATGCTTCTAATCACTCCTGATCGGACGCACATTGAGTCTCCACCAACTGCACAGGGCACCAAAGTCTGGTCCCTTTAGGACCAACGTTCGATCGATCTAAACTTGTTCCTCTTGCATTTTTCATGGTTCTCACACTTCACGCTTGCTTTCATGTGCCAACACCAAAGTGTCTCACCACTTTGTGCATTTGTGTTAGCATTTTTCAAAGCATTTTCAAGGGTTAAGTTAGCTCACACTATGTCCTAATGCATATGCATAGAATTCAATCGCCTAATGGTACTTAGATAACCGTATTTGCTTCGAGATCATACTTCTTAATAGTACGGTTATCTATCCTAAGCCCACTCACACCCACTTGGTGTCTTGAGTGGCAAAATAAAATGGCTCCTATGAAATATACATTTGCCTTGAGCTTATTTTTGTTTTTGTTTTTCTTCTTTTCCAAATGAGGAGCATTTGATCACCATCTTTTGGATTTCACCATCCATCACCATAGTCTCCATCTTGTCTCCATCACTTGGTTTACATCATCCTATCTTTTGCTACACATGCACTTAGCCATATAGGATTAGTCCCAAAGATTTCATCAATTATCCAAAACCAAAATAGGGTGTTCACAGAGACATCACTAGATTCGGTGCCGCTCGCCTGCTGCCAACGGAAGAGAATGTCACGGGTAGAGGAGCTCGTTGTGGGTACCACTCAAGCGCCGGAGGGAGAGGGAGGGGCCTTGCCGCTGGAGTGAGGGAGGGCCAATGAGTTTTGTGTCACTGGAAAACCCTAGCACCGCAGCCTCTTCCCCTCGTGTCGTCGGGCCTATCGCACGCGGACGAGGAGAAAGAACGAGTAGGATAGAATTGTTTTCTTCATATTTAATTGCAATGCAGGTAATTTTACACGCCTACAACCGGTGAAAGCAGGTCTTCCCCTGCCGTGGAAAATGAACTACGTGAAAGCTGACTTTTGCAGAAGCTGTTGATCCAGCAGATGCCCTTTGGTTAGATTTTGGGCTTTTGAGAGCAAAAGCTACAACTAAAAGCCAAACCAAACTGGGCCATGTCTTGTAGGTTTAGCTTCTGAAGTCTTTGCTTAAGGTGTCCACCATCAGGATCACCACTTTGGTTACGTCCAAGTCCATCTATCATATATTTGAACTATACCTTGTATATTAGTAGACATCGTTAGTCTAAATAATTATGTTGATCATCAAACACTAAAGTCAAACTTAATAGGTTGTAAGGTCCATTTTTCTTATAGTGGGCACAAACTGTGAGAACAAAACGATGATACAAGATTTTTTTTTTCCTGAGGTTTGGATAGCTTGGAGGTTATCTACGTCCTGTTGTGGAGTGTTCAAGGATCACCACCCTCTACTAGCTCAATAAGCCCTCAAGTTTGGCACCAACCTGAGTGCTAGTATATGAGCCGGCTCGATCTCGAAGTACACCAATAGCCATGATTTTACTAGAATTTCTCTTCACGATCTTCCGCCGACAAGCATAAGAGCCTCTTACAACTCTTCTGGAGCCCATGTACAATATCTTTTTTTTTTTGCGAGACCCATGTACAATATCCAAGCGATGCTCGACGACATAGTTCATTACCTCCAAGCCATCCAGGTGGCAACAAATCCTACTGCTTCAAGAAGTCACTAATGCCATCCGATGCAAACTCTTAATGCAAGAACTAGATCCTCTCCAACCTCACCCAAATGCGACTTGCACTAAACAACTATAAGTGGAGTGTTCTCTTGAGCGCTAATAGATGTGGGTAGGTGTGGGTATCTAATGGGAGTGCCAAGAGGGCTAAAATAGCCGGCCACTCCTCCTTTATAAGCCCTCAAAGAGAAACTAGCTAGTCATTGCTTCAAAAAACAACCTTCGTAGAGTGCAGCTTTGCAATTAGTTACCAAAATAGTTGTTATTTTTTAACATGATTCAAAAGTTGTAGTTTCCTAAAACCTATATCAAAATACTAGTAGGTTTTCCAACTTTGTTCTTATATAGCGTTTGCTAGACATGTTATTTGGCTATATTTAGATTCATTAGCTGATATATAGTTAGCTACTCCCTCCATCCCAAAATACACGATCCTCCATTCCAAAATACACGATGTTTTTTATTTTTTAGACATTTTTATATAATATTATTATTTTATTATAACTTATTTTATCATTAGAAATATTTTAATAATAATTATTATTTGCAAAAAAAAAAATACAAATAGTCAAATACGATATCTCAAAGTTGAAAATGTCATCTATTTTGGGACAAATGGAGTAGTTGATAGGCTATAGTTGATGTTAACTTTTTTTAAGATAGCTTCAGCTTCTCACAAAAGAGAAGTATCGAACCAAGCTTATTACAAATTCACTCCAAACTGAACTTATACAGGTGCAAACCAGTTCCAAGAACGATAACTAATTAAAGTTTCAACTGTTTTAAATAAAAATAAGTTGCTTTTCACTCTAAATTTATGCATACATATCTTAGATAAGCATCCTGTTTTCATCCAGCTCCGAGGATTCCTTGCTGTATCGCGATTACTGCAGCCGCTATCCGTTGACGGCTTGACGCCCGTGGGGAGGGGGCGGTGATGGAGCTATAAAATGCGCGCACGGCGCACCTCCATCAACCCCCGCGTCATGCAGAAAAAGCAGGCAGCAAGAGAAGAGGAGTCCAACGGGCAACCGTCGCCCGTGGCTGCTAGGTGCTAGGTACCAGCCTAGCACTAGCAGCACACTCTCCCTCCCTGACCCGGCCTCCCGCGCGTGCGTGCACCAAACTGTCCTCCATGGCGACGGCGCCGACGAAAGGGAGCAGCAGCAGGAGTGCCCAGGTACTACCGCCGGTGGCGGCGGCCGTGGCCATGGCCGCCGTGTTGTTCCTCACAGTAGCATCGTCGGCCGCCGGTGCGACGGCGTCAGCAGCGCCGCGGCGGATCCTGGTGGACACGGACATGGACACCGACGACTTGCTCGCGCTGCTCTACCTCCTCAAGCAGAACCGGTCCGAGTTCGACGTCAAGGTTGGTGCCATGTCACCCTCTATCCTCTTGGCCCCTACGTGCAACTACGTGAACTGTGAAGTGCAGCGTCGCCACCGCTCCGCGTCATTTCTCCGAGTTAATCCGCTAGTACTCGAGTAGACTGCGATTCTACCGATCCAAGAGTCTCTCGTCAACCATGGCCTGGATTCTTCTGGAGGTAATAATGATGGTTCACTGCTCCGTGTAGATGGAGACAGCACACGTGGATCGCTGTATGCATCCGGTAATGTTTGGCCGCCTCGATCGACCTGACTCTGCATCTATATATCTATCTGCGCAGACCGGCCGAGATATGTGATGTGATAGCAGCGCAGCATCCTATATAGTCTTCGTGAGTTCGTGTCTGATGGAATGGTCTAGCTCCGATGAATTCCAACCCATCGTCCATGCGCACGCGCCTCAATTGTTTATTGCATCGCCAATTCGCCATTGCTGGATCACTAGGTAAAAGAGGGGGGAAAAGTGATGCAGATAGACTATGGACAGCGATGGCGCACATCTTGGCTTTGACTATCTTCTTCTTGCAGTAGTAGCCATATGCATCATGTTTCAACGCCTGGTGGCCGTCAATTTGAGAGCCATCCATCTTAATTCCAGCCAAGGTCGGGGTAGTGGTGCGTCACTAATATTGTTGGTGAACAATGCAGGCCGTTACCATCAGCGCCAACGCGTGGAATGACGCCGGCCACGGCGTCAACCATCTCTACGACATCCTCTACATGATGGGCCGCGACGACATCCCCGTCGGCGTCGGCGGCGACGGCGGCGTATCCTACGCCGGCGACGTGCAGCGCAACGTCGGCGGCTACCTACCACTCATCGACCAGGTACGTACGTACACACGATAATTATTGACGCACACACATACAGAACCCATTATCTTATCTTACGACGTGCCCGTGCGCATGCAGGGCATGTCGACGGCCGGCGGCTGCCGGTACCGGCAGGCCATCCCGCTGTCGGGGCGGCTGGGCGTCGACACGAATTTCGGCGTCCGGAAGGGCTTCCTCCCGCAGGGTTCCGTGGGTACCGGCCGCCCGGCAGCCGACGGCGCAGCGGGTGATGGCGGACGCGCTGTCCGCCGGCCCGATCTCGGTGCTGCTGCTGGGCACGCACACCAACCTCGCGCTCCTCCTCATGTCGCGCCCGCATCTGAGGCGGAACGTGGAGCGCGTCTACGTCTCCGGCGGCGCCGTGCGGGCGGCGGGCAACCTGTTCACCGCCACCGCCGCCAACCCGGTCGCCGAGTTCAACGTCTTTGGCGACCCCTTCGCCGCCTACCAGGTGTTCCACTCGGGCGTCCCGATCACCATGATCCCTCTCGACGCCACCAACACGATCCCCGTCACGGACGCGTTCTACGCCGAGCTCCGGCGGCGGCAGGGCACGTACGAGGCACAGTACTGTTTCCTGTCGCTGGACGGGGCTCTGGCGCGGCAGACTAGGCGATCCGGCAGCCATAACAACACGGCAAGTCTGAGTTCCCCTTCTTCTTCTTCTTCTTCCATTCCACCTCTGAATCTGATGCAGTGATGCTTGCATATTGCATCGCAAGACGCCCTTTGATTGTTCCTTTCTCCTGGTGCAGGGCTTCTACTTGTGGGACCCCTTTGCCGCCGGCGTGGCCCTCTCCAGCATGCGCCACGGCGAAACGGGCAGCACCAGTAATGAATTCGCCGAGCTTGAGTACATGAACATCACCGTGGTAACATCCAACAAACCGTACGGTGTGCATGACGGCTCTAACCCTTTTTTTGATGGACGAACTGCTCCCAAGTTTGGACTGCAAGAGGGTGGAGTTCACAGTGGCCATGTTGAGACTGGGATCAGAGATCCCTTCTGTCTGGTGCCGGGGAGCAACAGAGGCAGATGCCAGGTAATATAATTAGGGACTGTTTGATACACATAGATCCTAGCTCTCTCCTGTCTAAATGCACTAGAGCTATAATTTTAGCTAATTTATAGCTATTAGTAATCAGCTCTTGTATCCAAACATGTCTTTAATGTACTGGAATGCTATTCAAACAAACTCTAATGACTGATAACCTGCATTTCTCTTTAGGATGGATACACTAAGGAAGTGTCCGGTCCTGAAGGAGTTCAGGTGCTTGTCGCAACAAGCGCGAAGCCAAACACCAATAAGAGTAGCCCACTGGATAAGGAATTTTCGGAGAGATTCCTAGAGGTAACCAAGAAGCATACTTCACATGTTTTTTTTGGCTGAAAATCACAAGTCACAATGTCAAAGTTCAAGCTCGTAAATGCCAACAATATTTTTTTAGGTTCTAAATCTCCCAAAAAACACAGGACGTTTCAACATAAGTACACAGTTTCCATATTACAGAGAGGTTCTCTACAAGCCGGATTTCATGAATGTAACTTGGGGTAAGCCAGTCATTTTTGACATGGACATGAGCCCCGGAGATTTCGTGTCACTCATATACCTCCTGAAAGAACCTAGACATGAAATTGATCTGAAGGTGAGGAAAATTTATGTCCCAAACTACAAAATGTTGCAGCTAATAATGCGGTTCGCTTTCTATTGTACACTGAATGCCTGACAAACCTCACTCTACTAATCATTTTTAGGCTGTTTTGGTCAATGGAAATGGCTGGGCTAATAGCGCTAGCATTGATATTGTTTATGACGTTCTGCATATGATGGGCCGTGACGACATTCCAGTCGGTCTTGGAAATTTTACTGCACTGGGCAGCCCAACCCTTGGCTGCAACAATTCTTATGCTATCCCTCTTGGGAGTGGTGGATTTGTAGATTCAGACACATTGTATGGACTGGCTCGATCGTTGCCACGAAGTCCTCGAAGGTAAACACCCTACTGAATGCCGCTTTCTATGAATGACAATGTTGTCATAAAACATTTCACATGTGCTCATTTCATGATTAGGTACATTTCTGATGATTTAGATCACCCCGAACGCCGGCAGCCACATGCTTTTGAGATTTGGCAGTTAGTTAGGAAGCAACTTGGTCCAGGTCAGAAGATCACGGTTCTTACCAGCGGACCTCTCACAAATCTAGCCAACATTTCACTATCTGACATGGACGCCAGCTCTGTCATAGAGGTCTGTTCTTTTTGCCACCTATTAGGCTAGTAGTACGAGACTTCGAAGGAAGTTCTTACTTGTGATGAACTCAGATACAAAACTGACATTTGTTATATAAAATCTCATAATTCTCTGTATGCAGAGAGTTTATGTTGTCGGTGGACTCATTAGAGATGGAGGTGATGAGAAGGGAAATGTGTTCACTGTTCCCTCAAATATATATGCAGAGTTCAACATGTTCCTCGATCCACTGGCCGCTAAAACAGTACTAGAATCTAGTCTAAATATCACACTGATTCCTCTTACCGTCCAACGAGAGGTTGCTTCATTTGAGGGTGTCCTTGGAGCTTTGAAGGAGCGCACCCTGCATACTCCCGAATCAAAGTTTGTCCAACGTTTGCTACTGCTACTTCAGCAACTTCAGGGGAAACAGAAATTCTATCATCACATGGTAAATGATCTCTATTGTAGAAGTACATTAATAAATTTAATTCATTCCACTAGCCTAATACGCCCTCCATTCCAACAATATATATTTATTAGTTTGTTCTAAGTCAAACTTCTCTAACTTTAACTATGTTTATAGGAAAATATACATCATCTGTGCTACCAAATTAGTAGTTTTATTAAATCCACCATGAAATATGTATTTGAAGTCCATTCATTTGGTATTCCAGTGTTAATATATATATTTCTAAAAACTTAGTTAAAGTTAGAGAAGTTTAGCTCAGGACAAAACTACAAAGAGATGACACTTATTTAATTGGCCAATGTTGAATTGTTCGCGTTTGACCTAGTCTTTGATCATTTTTATGATTTTTCTGAGTAAACCGTCTCATTTCCAGGACATATTTCTCGGAGAAGTCCTTGGCGCAGTTTACATGGTCCAAGGATCTGACTTGGAACCCTCTGTGAAAGTGAAGCCAATATCCATTGTTGCCAACACAACGGAAAGCACAAATGGGCAAATTTTGGTCAAGAAGAGCGCAAAGCCAGTGAATGTATTATATAGTTTGAATACTGGAGCATATTACAACCATTTGACAAATTCTTTGACTAACGACAAGCAATCTGCTATTGTTGGGAGCTTTGAAGAGCAAAAAGCAATTTGGAGCAGGCCACAAAAACATTTAGGGGACGACATAGCAAAGCATAGAAAATAAGTAATACATTTGTACAATTGCTGGAAAAGGATTAAAGATTAGATACCAGAAAAAAAATAGTTTACAACATATTTCACCATCTTATAGCATAGTACAAAAAAATTAATGGAGATACTCAGCATAGTTACAGTTGTATGAAAGGGTTTAATAAGCAATAAAATTTATCTTAAAATGGATTCCACGTACTCTGCTGGCTATTAAAGTTTTGTTCTGAACTTGTTTCACACTTGTAGTCTATTAACTATGTTCAAGAAATATCAGACAAATAATGTATTTCCTTATAAATTGTAGCTTCCAGACAAACACAGGACTCTACATAGACAAGCATGAAAAAAGAGAACTATCGAACTATATACCGAGAACCCATAACAGACTACAAACATCAAATACAAAAAGTGATAAATATCGTAATCACAATATACAGGTAAAACTTGAATCACTAGTAATCATGGGTAATGTTTGAACCCTTGAGACTATTGAACGTTGCGAGTTATTAGGCTCTCAAAAATGGTGTACAGGTCCTTGTTTTCAGGACCGAAGATCTCATCAGCCTTTCTTAATGTATCCTGTAAAGGACATCCAACGAATACCAAAAGGGGGTTCAGAAAATTAGTTCATAAATCCCAAACAGATGTTCATTCAGTGTTTATCCATTTATACCTCTCTGGTCTGCCTCTGTGCGTTCAGCTCCTTCACATTAGCCAGGAATGCACCGAACTGCTCATACGACAATCGATTTCTGCATGTACAACAGTTAAAGAGGGAAAGCAATCATGCACTTGGAAATGAACAAAATTTTCTTTTGTGACAGTTAAGAATCAATGGAGTTGAAAGATTTCTTTCTAGATTTCTGGAAAACAAGATCCTCAGAATCAATTGAGCCTACTGTGCGGCATTTGCAGTTCTTAAAGGCACTACATGATCATAATTTCAGAAAGAAAAATAAGTACACCAAACTACCACTATTAACTCTTATGAAATATTACACTCACAAGGCTTGAGTGTATTTCCAAAGAATCTACCGCGAAACTGAATACATGGAAAAGAACACTTCCGCACATACCTGACCTGACGAAAGAACTCCTTTCCATCAACTCTTGTTCGTCCTAAAACAAATAACTATCAATGAGAAAGAGTATATGGATAGCTTAATATGATTTCGTGTTAAACACAGAAATCAGGGCTTCTTTGGATTGAAGGTGAAACGTAGGAGAAGTATAGGATTCAGGATCCTGAGGATTCGGGTACTGTTCACTCATTTGGATCGCAGGAAACAACCATAGGAGAAACGTAGGAAATAATCCTATACTCGTCATTCCAGAGGAAAAATGGAGGAAAACTAACATCCACCCTGACCTCATTTTTTTCCATTCCTTCGCGTTGGATCGAGGATAACCGCGCCGCTAAAACAGAGCTTGACGCGTTGATCCGGTGGTCTGCCGCCACTGCAACTCGCCTCCCACCCGCCTGCCAGCCGGACTAGAGCTCGAGAGCCTCATTGCCCTGCCCTGCCGCACCATGCTTGCCGCTCGTGCTAATCGCCGCCGGTAGCTCGCTTCATGCCGCGTCCGTCAGCTTGCGGCGCCACCCCATCGTGTTTGCTGCTGAGCTTGGAGCCTCGCGCGCGCGGTCGCGTATGCGTCCTGCCTGCTGCTGGCCTGCCTGACCATGGACGCAGAGACGCAGAGAGATGTGGCTTCAGTCAAATGAGGGGAAGAGAAAGACGGGGGAAGGGATAAGATCGAGTTATGCATGACTGCTGACCCAAGATTGTTTTTACAGTGGCATCGTACAGGTACCTCAGGCTATGGGCATGAAGTAATAATAATTTTGTAGTGGCCCACTTGTGGCTTTTTTTATATCTCCTTATGCATTTGTTTCTAATGACATTACCAAACAAATATATAGGTGATTTAAGTTTCCTAGGTTTTACATTCCTATGAGCTTCCTGTGTCCATCCAAACAACAATCACTCCAAAGTTTTCTATGGATTTCAATCCTATGTTTTCCACCTACAATCCTATCCTATTCCTACGTTTTTCCCATTCCTCCATTTTTTCAAACCTTGGTTCCAAAGGAGCCCTCAAAGAGCTGAAACAGTTCACTTTTGGGTCGGAACTGCAATATATCTTGATATTTACTAGTAGATGGTAATGAAATTGTAACATATCTTGACCAACTCAATGTAATATATGCTGATTGCTGAACAAAGCAGCAACTTTTTGTCCAAAAAGAATCTCAGATGCATTAAAATTTTCAGAAAATATCAAGAATCATTTGTATGAAGCTGCAATTTTTTCATAAAACGAAAATCACATTAACATTCAAGTGTTTGACATACAGTATAACTAACTCTTGGGGCATACAGTATAACTAACCTGTTTGACTTGGAGCATCAAATGGAGAGGTATGGCCAGAAAAGCCTGAGGACCTGTCATTAAACATATTCATTGACGTAACGGATATTGAATGTCGCCTTGGCGGTGATACTGTTGCAAAACCCCTTGGAGGTGAGCCTGCGGGAGTCATCCTTCTTGGTGTGTTATTGTACGACGGCAAAAATACATGTGGACGGGGCGGCCTAGGTGCTGCAAGTACAAAAAGTGTCTGCGCGTAAAACATCATTCAACAGATTTTTTTGTATTCGACAAGATTAACTATATGAAAAGGGATGTACCATCTGGGTCAACTTGGCTATTTTTCTCTGAAACTGAACTTGCATTTTCTGAAATCTGTGATGATTTGGGAATTGGAAATGCAGAATCTTCATCTGACAAAAATCCAACAGGCAACATTACCCTTGGGAACTAGAATAATATGGACCTGGCACAAGGACCACGAGAATAAGGCAGCACCTGATGGAGCAGAGAAGGAATTTGCTGCAACTCTTGCGCTGGGAGCAGTATTCTGTGGAATAGTAATTTAAAAATAGAAATCACTCACAATTCAGCTACAGATATAAGCAAGGGAAGAATTGAAATGCTAGTCGTTTCTGGGTTCTTGAGTTAACAACTAGACACAGCCTGAAAGCCAGACTTACATCACTGCTGTCATCTTCCTGGAGTGACTGCACAAGTGTCTTCCTGAAAACTTCCAACTGCACAAAAATGTAGAATATAGGCAGTAAGGTACACAACTATAAAGCTTAAAATGGAATAGCAATCAAGGTTTATGTGCAGCACCAATCAATGGTTGGACAGGGCATGCTTACATTAGAGAAAAATGCTTGACAGGTTAACAATTTCCCTACCCGTTGCCATGCCCTTTTTGCATTATAGTAAATGTTAAGGAATACAGAGTTCAGTTTCACAATTGTTCCAAACTAGTAGTGCAACACACAGAAATCTATCAAAAACTTCCCAAAGTGCGAGGCAAATAGGCAACAGTGTTTCGGTACCTTGGCGACATCTCTGTTCAACTTGGCAACGGTGTTGGACAGCGCAGAGTTGTCCTGCAGCAGCGCCTCCTGTATACGTCCATCACCCACACGATCAGAACATGAAGAAGCATTCGACTGTTAAGTACAGTAATTTCGGCTGCCCGAATTGCGCAGCATACATATCGCGCAGCTACATTGCTGGAACAGAGACGACGTTAGGGGCGCAAGCGGCGTCGCGGGACCAGAGTCGCCGACAAGTGGGACCGACCGACCGAAGCCACCATTCCACGGGAAGCACAGCTCAGGCACTCAGCCAGAGTGCCACATCCAGAGTAGGAAGCGATTACCTTTTCCTCCTCGGCGCGGCGAAGGCGGCCGGTGGCGACGGCGAGTGCGGCGTCGAGCTGCTCGACGCGCTCGCGGAGGTCCTCGGCCTCGGCGTCGCGGTCGGCGAGCTTCGAGCGCAGGCGCGCCGCCTCGGCCTCGAGGCTGCCGAGGCGGTGCGAGAGCGCCATGGAGGTGACCCTGCGCGCCACGTCCAGCAGAGCGAACGGGTCCGACGGCAGCACGGACACGAGCTCAGCGGGCAGCCCGAAGTCCACGGCCGCCGCGCTCTCCTCCTCCCCCACCACCATCGCGGCCGGCGACGCCGCCTCCTCCCCTTCCTCCGCCATGTGTCCCTCCGCGCCTCTTGGACTCGTGCTCTCCGCTCCTCCTCTCTCGCCCTTCCCGTGCCGCGACCGTTATCTGCGCGCCCGCGGGGGATGAGGCTAGTGGCGCGCGAGCGAGAGGCACGCCCCCGCCCGGCTGCCCCGCGCCACGGGTTTGGGTGGGTGTGGGGCTGTGGGCTTTGCGCTTTGGAGTTTTTGGAGGCTTGCGCGGTTGCGCCCGCGTCGCTCTCGGTGCCGGTGCGCGTCCGGTCATCGGGGAGGCGAAGGCGTTGGCTCGGCGCGGGCGGCCTCGGCCTCGGCAGTGGGCTGCGGCCTGTGGGAAAAAGTCTACTTAACCCCGGGCGTATTGGCGTGTGTCTAACAGCACTGCGAAGTATAAAGCCGGATATTGAACACATTAAAGTTTATAAAACCGGTCAATTTACCCCACAGGGCGGTTTTGCTAGGTGGTTTTGCTGGCGTGGAGGCGGTTTTTTCTCCTTTGTAGCGAGGTGGACTACGTCTTTGACGTGGGCGAGGAAAAAAGTCTACATCACCCAGCCCATATGAGAGGTGGACCAAACTTAACCCCTAAACTATGAAGCAGTCTATTACACCCCCGAACTTTTTCAAAACCGGTCAAATTACACCCTGAAACGGTTTTGAACGGGGGTTTTGCTCTGATAAACACAGTTTTGTCTTTTTTTTTTATTTATTTAATTTGAATCTTTGAAAAAATCATAGTAAATCACAGAAAAAAATCATAAAATAGAAAATCTAATTTTGTTGGACTCCATATGAGTAGATCTACACATAAACATATATTATAGTATGCGTTAGTACGAGTTTTTTTGCCGTAACTTTAGATCTATCCTTTTATATCTTTTTCTATAGCATGAACCTAAGCATAACTTAAAATAAAATTTCATGCTTGTTAAATATAAATAAATTTATAACTAAGTTATACATGATTCAATGAGTATAAAATTTTTACTATGGTTCACAGATAGAATAATTAGGCCACAATAAAAATTTCAAAGACAATTGGACTTTAGAAACTCATGGCTATGAATTATTCTAATTAATTTTAGAAAAGGATAGATCTAAAGTTATGGCAAAAAACTTTGTACTAACGCATACTATATTATATGTTTATCGTGTAGATCTACTCATATGGAGTCCAACAAAATTGATTTTCTATTTTATGATTTTTTCCGTGATTTACTATGATTTTTCAAAGATTCAAATTAAAATAAATAAAAAGAAAAAAGACAAAACTATGTTACTGTAGCAAACCCCGTTCAAAACTGTTTCAGGGTGTAATTTGACCGGTTTTAAAAAGTTCGGGGGTGGAATAGACTGTTTCATAGTTTAGGGGTTAATTGGTCCACCTCCCATAGTTGAGGGGGTGATGTAGACTTTTTCCTCGGCCCACGCCAAGATCGAGTCCACCTCGCCACATAAAGGAGCAAAACCGCCTCCACATCAGCAAAACCCGCCTAGCAAAAACCGCCCCAGGGGGGTAAATTGACCGGTTTTACAAACTTTAATGTGTTCAATACCCTGTTTTTATACTTCGGTAGGTTAGACACGCGCCAATACGCCGCGGGGTTAAGTAGACTTTTTCCGGCCTGTGTGGCATAGGCGAAGCCGCGAATGGGCGCGCGATTCGGGATGCATATGTGGATCGGGGCGCCGTTCGCCGGCCCGCCGGTTGGGAGGCGGCCTGCCTGGTGCAGCGTTTGTGGCCTTGGGTGGCTTATTCTGGGCGGCGATTGGACACGTTGGAGGTACATGGTACACAGGGGCCGGGACTCCTCGCGAGATGTGAAGATTTGGAGTAAGTGCAGCCTCAGCAGGACGAATTCTCCGATGATGCTACGGAGCTTATATATATAATAACTGAATAAAAATCTCACATGATATCTTCATGTAATTTTAGGTACAACGAGACTAACTCTTGATCAAGAGCTAGTTTTCTCTTCTTTATTTAAACAAATAATATACAACAATATGTTTTGAGCTAGCTCATTAAGTTACTATTAGAGTTACCTTAAGCTATTGGAGCTGCCCTGAGCTAGGGAACACGGGTTATGTGAAGATTTCGAGCTAAGCTAGGGAACACGGGTTTCGGTTGAAGGTTGTAGTGAAAGTCATGGATGGTACCGTCTCTTGCACATTTTTCACCGGTGGCAATGGGTATTCTAAGGCTTGCATCTAATGTAAAATTGCGCACAGTAGTTCATTCTCCCTTGGTCCATGAATAAATCAATCTCTAATCCCTAAAGGAAGTTAAGCTTTTTTAAATTTAACCCAATTAATAGAAAAGGGAACCAAGACTTATAACACCAAATTAGTATCATTAGATTAGATACACCATGCATTATATTTTCATAATATACTCATTGGTGGCACAAAATATTTGTGCTCCCTCCGTATAGGATTTAGAAGTCGTTTAGCACATAATTGTGCTTACCAAGTAGTGATAATTAGAGGGGTATTTTTCTCTATCTGCTCTAAGAAATAAAGTTGCAGGTGCATCTTTAATGAGAAACAACCAAGACTCAAACAACCAGTGCAACGAGGCTAGAGTCCCTGGTCATGAGGTCATGGGTTCAATACCTGGCCCCGCACTGTTTTTTTTTGCTAGTGGACTGAATTTGCATGCGCCGAACGTGATTAATGTTGGATGTTGACCAGCAGCCGAAGCAATTAAGAGGGGCAAACGCGTCAAATGGCTCCATTTTATAGCCAAAATGACATGCTTTGCCAAAATGAAGTAGTGCCCAGGACGACATCTAAAAAGCTATATAGAGGAATTATTTTTTTCTATAAATTCAATCAAGCATAAAAAAAACTAGTTTAAAATAATTCTAGAAGTTGATTTATTGAGGAATAGGTAGAAAGTATTTTACACGAGCATGATCGATTTGTTGCTCCCCAAGAGAACATATGAAATGCGTGCAATTACCTTACATCCAATGCAACAACACTGAACACGAGATAATAACATAGACAAGCGGTGACTCTTCGTTTCAAAAAAGGTGGTGACTCTTTTTTTTAAAAAAAAAGAAGTGGTAACTAGATCCTAAGTAAGCACCAAAGTACACCCTCTGTCCCAAAAAATACTATCATTTTTCACTTCTAGAAATCAACTTTAACTAATATATATAATAACTATTAACAATTATATTATATAATTAGTATCATTAAAAAATCTTTGAACCTAGTTTTTTTTAATAAATTTATTTGAAAATATAAATATTGTAATTGAGTAAAACTTGCAATATAAAAAAAAAAAAAAACGGTCTTTCTAGGACGGAGGAGGTATGCTTTGATGAAAATATGGATGCGTGGAACAAGACTAAATGCCGAGAACAGAACGAGTTGACAAAATCTAGATGTGGGTGGGGCCATAACATCCACAATGAGGGACAATAAGGAAAAGGAAGGGGCAGAAACCCCACATAGGAGATGGGAGCAAGTCAATGCAGAAACCCCATATAGGAGGGAGCCTTCAGGAAGGAGGATTGCGTGGAAACGAGAACCTAAAGATTAACGCCTATGGAGCCTTCATGAAGGAGGATTGCGTGGGCTCTGGTGCTTTTATAAAATTATAAGAATAGCCAAGGCCAACGATCTGCTGATGGCAGAGCCAGTAAACATTAGACTAGTTCGTGATACTTTGATGGTGGAAACGATGATGTACTCTTATATGGTTGTGTTTTAGAGGTGGCGGAAGCGTACTTTTTCCGTCCCAAATTATTTGTTTTTTCAGTTTTTATCATATAAGTTTGACTCAATTTATAAAAAAATATTTATAATATTCATGTTTTTTGAAATAAATATTTATTTTTTTTAAAAATTACGATCGGTTATTTCTCGAAAAGCAAAAAGCGACCGATATTTTGAGACGGAGGGAGTATGGCATATCAGCCTTTCCCAACACTGTAGGCTGTCTTGTAGCCCCTAGCGTCCACGTATGGAATAGCAAATTGATTTGTCTCCGTTGGTTTTTATTTGTTTTGACTCGATTTGTAGAAAATACGTGCAATATTTATATCTCAAAAATAATTTTTTTAAAAAACTAGATTCAAAGATCTTTCCAATGATTTTAAAATATGATTTTTTTAAAAATATTTAATATTTATTAAAATTGTCGACGGTTTTTTATAAATCAAACAAAAAAGCGTGGCACGTTTTGAAACGGAGGAGTATGGAATAGCAGCCTTGCAGTATGTCAGTGTAGCCTCTAGACGTTGCGTAGTCTTGGACTGACAAGATGCAGACGCACCTACTACAGCACGCGTTGGGGTGGATGGAGACCCTCTTATACACAACTTTATTCCTTGTGTGTTAGAGATAAAGGGGAAAAAAAAAAGTAAAACCAATTTTGTCGAAGACTGACAGGAGATATGCCTGCAATGAGATGTTTATTAGACTACCCACAGTGTATCAAATATCGATGTCCAAACGAAGAGAGAATGCTGAAATAAAGATGGACTACTGGAAGCGATGCTAGAGTTAGAAAACTCAGGCATCATGACATGTAAATGCATCGGTGCTGAAATGTATAAAAAATTATTTCACGAGTTGTTTTCATTCATCAGTCTTAGCTTCCTTTCTTCTTGAAATACCGGCGCTAAGAGGTTGTTAGCTTCCTCTCTTCTTAAGTACGTGGCGTGTTGCTTTTTATCCGAGGCATACAATTTCAGCTGATGCGTTGGTGCTGCCCTCAAGGATCGAACAGGAAACTAATAGTGCCCTTTGTTAAGGTAAGGGCTTAATACAAAGTCGAGAGACTTCGCACGAGAAAATTCAGTGGCGCATGAAATTGCAAAGTTGGGACCCAAACCAATGTGCTACATGGGTCAACCAGAAGCTACAACTTCTAGTCATGTGAAATTCTTAGTATTTTAGCATTCAACATTTAATATAAATTTTTCCTACCAAATAATTCTAGTGAGAATTACCATATGCTACCTAATGGTAATACTTTATTATTACTTAAAAATACTAAAAAAAACTTCAGCATTTTAGTAGTGGACCCCCTCCTTGAGTTTTTTATCTCTTTGGTAACTCTCGATTTGGTTGTGCACTTTATTTAAATACAAGGCCAGAGTTAAAAAGAAAAAAGGATTAGGAACTTTCCTGGCTCCATCCAAGTGCCACACTCTGGCGCAGGAGCCAAACACATGCAAATAAGCATAACATCGTGAATGCAATTTTCTTTACTGGATGTTTATAAAGTTATATCACATTAATTGTAGATTTTTTCCTTTTTCCCAATAAAACAGAAAGTATATGTACAAATAAACATGGAACATTCACAGGCCCTGGCAGAAGCGGTCAACAAATATGGCTGCCAAGGTACGGGATTCAGAACCACCCAAATGTCCCGGAAGTATGGCACAAAACAAATGGGTCTTACAGTATATATGTACAAACCAACACTAAGTGGTGTTGCGGCAGGCAATAGCAACTTCTCGACAACACCAACTCCTTCAAAGTTTCACCATGGATCCGCAGATTAGTAAATTGACTGGAGGAATCTTGGCCTCACATTTTGAGAACGAAGGTTTACCTTGAAAAATATGTACCGTGGCAGGTGATCAATTCCGTGCAGTTTTATTCCACGAAAGCCTACTAGAATTCACCATCCCCTACATACTATTGCACACTGAATGTTTTGAGCGCTTTTTCCTGTTATATCTGAGTCTCAAGTAAGGCAGTATAGTAAGTTCAACCTGCAACATGATAGGGGCCAGAAATCAGAAGATGAGTATCAGTAATACAGATGGAGACCTATAACTTAGATGAATAGATGGCGAGAACCTTCTTCACTGAAGGCAAAAACTCCTCCAAGCAAGTCATCGTTATCCCCATCTTCCTCGGGCTTCTCTCTCTCGCAGTGGCTGCTGTTGCTGTCAGCATCAGTAACAGCTTCAGTTAACTCACGGCAGTCATCGAGTTCTGATATTTTACAATAGCCCTCTTGGAAAAACTGGGTAAACTCCACTGAGCTGTGAGAATCAGACGCCTCCTGCTGCCCAGAATCGACAGTTGTAAGACACCCATTTGGTATGTCAGTGCTTGCAACATTGCTGAGCACAGAATTATTGGTTGTTTCAGGTTTGTATGATGCGGTATTTGCAGGAGACAGCATTCCATCAACAGGTCCATCCAAGAGAGAGTAGCTGCTCAATGATCTGATAGATGCATTTGCTTCAGGTGGCGTGGATATATAGCCATTGCTCTCATTCTCTGCTTTGCCAGCCAAAACTGCAGCATTAGGATACTCAATAGAATTGCACTTCCCTGCTTGCTGAAGATTGACATCTGAGCCAGGTCCAGAGAATGTTTGCCTAGCTAGACCATTTGTGTTTGCTGTTTTCCTCGTATCTACAAAAGATTTTCCAATCAACAATGACATAATACAACAATGACGAATTCATTGACATAGTATGCTTACCAGCGTAAAACCCAGACGAAGGAGCCACCGGTTTGGTTTCATATTCACCATTATTCTTTACAGAGCCATACTGTGCATCATTGATGTGGGACAAATCATTCTGAAAGCCTCCATTTGCAATACTACTTCCATTTGCAACATTCCTACATCATTGTGTAATCCCACATGTTACATGCAAATATATATATAATATAAAAAGGCAACACCAGGAATAAACTTCATTTCGTAAGCTAATCTAAGGTTTATTAGCTAAAGTACTATAGATAGCACATTCAAACTCCATGTGCAATATTCCTACAAGATGGCAACTGTTTGCAAGTCAGATATACTGAAACTGAAACAAAGGATCCTGAAAGATGTAGAATTGCAGATAGGTCACAAAGGTAAGGTAGGATAAGGAAGTGAAGAGGCAATGACAACAATGCTATAATACTCCCTCCGTTTCAAATCACAAGACGTTTTAGCTTTTCTAGATACATTGTTTTTACTATAGGTCTAGACAGTGTATATCTAAATGCATATCAAAAGCTATGTGCCTAGAAAAGCTAGAATGTCTTATAATTTAGAATGGAGGGAGGACTTTATTAAGAAAAATTTCCCGGGCTTTGCCTTCTTATGTTCCTGAGCTCTAGAAAAGATTTCAATGAAAATTGTTTCACTGCCTCTGTGTTTTGTAATATAAGTATTTCATAATATTTAAGAACTATTTTGTTGCACAAATTAATTCACAACTTGATTTCATTCAGAGCTGCATAAACATACAGAAAAAAACATCCATTTCATTATTGATACTCTTTTTTGACTTCTTGCATTCATTGATACCAAAGAGCTCATTTCCCTCCGTACCAAATTATAAGTTGTTTTGGCTTTTCTAGAAACATAGCTTTTGCTATGAATCTATACATAGCACATATCTAGGCGCATAGCAAAAGCTATGTACCTACTTGTAATCTGGAAAAGAGAGTAGTCTAGAAATGAAAGGTAGTCAATGCTTGCTAATAAGATATACTTGTTCAGAAACACAAAGCATTTTCAGAGACAGTTACCTACAATGCTTGAAACTTGAAAGAAATACCAAGTCTTGTCATTTTTCATGAAATATGCAAGAAATAAACATTTGCACCAGATACCATCTAATTAATAAACTCAACAATTTCCAGGAAAATAAACTGACATATACGCAACAGAAAAATCGGGACCTCTCAGTTATTCCTAAGTGTAAAACAATATGCTAAAATCAAGCTAGCAAAACTCAGGCATAATCATTTATAACAAGCTACAGTTTCAGGTGCCGCTGATCACCCATGTGCATTTGATATTATTGATTGACGTTGACATTAAGCACTGTTGTTCATAGGTATTGAGCAAGATATCACCTAATGCTATCTTTATTGAGCAAGATATCACCTAAAGCTATCTTTTAATGTTGTAATGCTATCTTCAAATGATGTGAACACACTGGAAATAAATAATTGATATCCTAGACTTAACAATGCATTGCAGAACTAATAGTGGTAATTAAGTGTATCATACCAGCTTTTGAGTCTTGGCATACAACAAAATAGAAAACAAATACAGCTGAATTACAGGGGCAAAGTAATTTGAATGTTCTTAGACCATAGCACAATTCACCATAAAATAACCAATTTAAAGAATACCCATGAAATTTTAAAATTGAAAAAAAAAAATAGAAAAATAACTTAAATAACAAAATAATAATAATAATAATAATAATAATAATAATTTAACAACTGACCAAATATCAGATTTTTTTTTTTTTGTAGCATCTATACAACATTAAGAATCCAAGAGTAGTAGTTTCATTGACATTACCTATCACTAGAATGTCGCTCAGAATATTGGAACTGCTTGAATACAGGGAGCAATTCCCTTCTCCTGATCTCAACCTCGTGAAGAGGTAGCTTCTCAATCTCAATTTCTCCACCACCACTGCTAACTGATTCGACTGACTCTGCAGCAGGATGGTCCATCACATAGAAGCAAATCTGCAAAAACATGATTGATTGTCACTCTCAATCTTTCATGATTTATCACATTGTTTAAAGACATGGCATCAAACCTTAGATTTCTGCCAGATGGGAATCCGCCATGAGTTTATCTGTACTTCTGCATTAGATAGATACCAGCTTGACCTTTCTCGGACTCTCATACTCTCTTTTCCAGAGATACCATCATTTGATGCAGTGGAATCCGAATGCTCACTATCTTCAGTGTCAGAAACATCCATAGCTATCATGCTGCTTCTTTGGTTATATAATACAATGTTTGCAATGTTTTCATCTCTTTCTGGCCAGTTTGTCCTACGGCACACATCCCACCATTGAATTGGTTCTGCAGTAACATGCATCTCATCATCTTGGAGTTGCGAGTTAGGACCTGAACCAACTCTTGGGCTGCTACCAGAGGACTCAGAACCTGAAGAAGGTAAAAGTTCATGTTGAATAACATGACCAGATGGCGAATACACCAGTAGATGCTCTAAAGCATTAGCCTTAGACGGAACTGGCAAAGAACCCTGGTAGATGGAATTATGAAAAACAGCAGTTACAGCGCCAGATGGTACAGATAGTTTTCCACTTGCAGAAGCTGCCACATTGCTGACAGTATTTAGCCAACCAGAAGTGTTATTCTTTATCCTACTGACTACCGAATTTGTCACAGTTGAGGGAACTTGATGAAGCTGTTGGTCCATAAGAAAGGACGGCTTTGACCACCATGGCTTTGACTGACATGGGGCAAGAGGTGGCCCATCACTGTGAGAATTCTGTGGCTGCAGACTGGCATCACCACCAAATGGGGACAACGTAAAAATATGACAGGTACCTCGAGATGAAACAATAGATATCCACTGGCTAAAATGACTAAACGATATGTCTTGTATGACCTGCACACAAATACAAGGTAATTAACAAAATGAAACAATCATAAAAATTTCCAAGAAAGACTTTTCAATTGCTTAGCAAACATACAGCTGATGTTATGCCGCGATACAGTTTATAAAGATGAACATGAGATGCTGCCCAATCATAGCGCGTTGCGCCTGATCCATTAGCAATGCAGGTTGGCATGATCCTGAAAACATTTATGTTATGGCCATGAACAGAGGTTGTCACCAAAAGTGTTCCACTAGGGTCGAAACAAAGAGCAGATATTGGACTTGTGTGAGCCCTAAACTGCGAGAGAACAGCTTTGGAAGTGAAATCCTTGATGACTACCTGCAAGTGTCCAACAAAATTTCATTACTTTGCAAGAGTTTACTTTTCCATGCACTTCATTTGACAATGAAAGAAAAAAAAAGGCTTAGTGAGGCTTTAACTAACCATTCCTGCATTGTCAGCTTCCAGTGGATGCACACTGGAAGGAATTTTACCAGATCTCCTGCCTGGGCTTGATGACAAAGGGGAGTTAGAACCATCTGGCAGAAGTTCATGGCAGTACTTTGAAAATGTTTTATATCCCATGTCAATAATACCAGAAGCTAATTGCTTGCTAGACTCCATTGCATATCTAGCAACTAAACTTCCACTGCTAGGAGAAGTAGATGGGCTCACTCCTGGCGAAGGTGTGAGGTTCTGTGGACTAAGACGCCCAGTGTTTGACAATAAAGGAGTATTTGTGGCATAGGCTAACCATCTGGGCCCAACAGCCATCGGGCCATACCCAATATTTACCCCAGGTGCACCTTGCAAAGGATACGACAAGACGCTGAGCTTGTTCTCAAGAGTAACAGCGTCAAAGCAGTAGATCTGAAATGTAGTAAAATAAGTAAATATCTAATAACATCATTTTTGTCAACTCCAGTTTGCAGTACAAAATATAAATAAATGTGCAAAAAGAAACTTACTTGTGCTGCAAGTGCTACAGCAACAATCCTTGGACTGCAGCGAACTAAATATACTGCAGACCGGAATCGAAGAACATGTACATAGGTGTGAGACTTCAAAGAGTAGAAACGGACAACCGTTGGGGTCGAAATGCAATTTCCAGGTTGAGGCTCACTGTTTGTGTCTCTGATAAGAGCACTTAAGCGACCACCTTGAACCGCACCCAGGCCATTTGTCTCATCACCAGCAACAACTAGAAGCATGGGATGTGATGCTCTGAATCCTTCAATGCCTTCAGAACCGACTGGAGTGGGTTGCATTTGTAAAAACGTAACTGGACCATCACGTTTTGAGACCAATTCGCAAACATTTGCAGCATCCTCAACATCGAGCACTTGAAACCCATTTGAATAACCAACGAGCAGGACATGCTTGAATGATGCTGGATGCAGCTCTAGTTTATCGAATCCAGCCCACAAAACCTATTTATAGACCAATCGCAGGATTGAGTTCGTGTATAAATTAGCAGAAACATACAGTAGCAAACATTCTTCCAATACAAATTTGTTAATAGCGTAACTGAATTGAGCCAAAGCATTAACTAAACTTTGAGAAACAGACATTTGTTATCCATGCAAAAATTTAAGAACACTGAAGAAAAATGCAAAGCAAAAACTGTTGCCAACAGTAGTAAGGCACCCATTAGCCATGTGCAATATGAGCACAGAAGAATTCTACTGAACTACAACAAAAATGACTCCGATTGTTCACCTAAACAGCCATTTAGAACTTTTAAACACTAGACACCACAAAGTGGCTAGTCGTGTCCATTTAAAATGTCATTTAGCTCAAATTAACAGCTAAAACATAGGTGACCGACTCCTTATTGTTTAGCCTTTGGCTGAATTCTTACCATATCTGTGCTGTCCGACCTTTTCACTTCAGAGAAGCTGTCCATCCAGTACTTTACTACCTTCTAACTAGTTAAACTGAATTCATGGTCAACTCACTTAAAGCTCCATTAATTGCCACTGGAATTTCAAAAGTACAAGAACATGAGCTCTACCTCGCCCGATTACTCACAACCTCCTACTGCAAAATGACATTGTTGAGTACACGTTTGCAAGGGTAACAATTTACATATTCTAGTACTATTTTCTAACTTATCCTATCCAGCTGTAACAAGGCTACTGGTCAACTCACTTGAAGAGCGAGTAACTGCTACTAGAACGTTGAATCTACTGGAACAAAGGATGTGCGTCCAGGCACTACTCAAACCTACTACTGCAGAATGCTATAATTAAGTATACAATAGCACGCACAGCACTAAAGATAGCAAACACCAGCGCCCACAGTCATCTGCTCTAGCAGCGTGATAAAAAAACAGAAAAAAAGAGAGAGAGAGAGAGAGAGAGAGAGAGAGAGAAATATTTGAAGAAGTGGAGGCAGGGGCGGGGCAGTGGACCTGGTCCTTCTCGTCCTCGGCCTGGGAGGAGATGGAGGCGGCGACGGAGGCGCCGGCCGAGCGCACGGTGGACGCGACGGAGCCGGCGTTGGAGGTGACCGTCTTGAGGCAGGACGATATGATCCGCAGCGAGCTCGGCAGCAGCCCATTCCTTCCCCCCTTCCCCCGCTTCATCCCTCCCCGCCGCTCCCTCCCTCCTCCCCCTGCCCCAGCGCGGAGACCAGCACAAGCGCCCGATCCCGCTCCCGCTCCGACTCCGACTCCAACCTCCCCGCCGCCACCGCCGCTCCTACAACCCCCGCCCCGCGACCCCGCCGCTGCCCATCCACGATCGCCGCCTCCGGCGCCGGCGAAACCCAATACCATCCGAGTGCCGCCGCCCCCTCGCGCTCCCGCCGATCCCCGCCGCCGCGATCCGCGCACTCAGCTTGCCACCATACCTCTCCTCCCTCTCGCCCTCGCCGCAAGTCGTCCCCGCCTCCCCGGCCTTCCCCTCCGACGCCGACCAGAACCAGAACCAACAACTCCCTGGCTTCACCCTTTTCCCTTCTCTCTCTCTCTCCCCTCGTCGCTGTTGCTTTCGTGTGCCTATCTCCCTCCCTTCCCCCCTTAAATAATCCCAAGAAATCCCACCCGGTTAGCCTCCCCCAGCGCGGCTACGCGTCCCCGGAGCGGACTCCCTGCCACCCCGGGCCCACCGCCTGCCCGCGAGTGGGGCGAGAGGCTTCTCCTCGGGTGCCCGTGGCGAAGCGCACGGGGAGGGAGGGGAGCTTGCACGCAAGGGGAATATGAGGGGATAGATCCCTTGCCAAGCGGGCTTCCTCCGCCGCTGCGCTGCGCTGCGACCCTACTGGAATGGATGGATTATCCGCTCGTTCCTTGCGAAAACCAGCTTCGGAAAGGGGGTTTTTGCTTGATTTGCACACACCCGGCGAAGTTCGGCTTCGGCGCCCGGGCTTGCTTCTTCTTGTTGCCTTCGGAGCTCCGCGCGACTGCCGAAAAAACTGCGCGGCGCACGGGCTCGCCGCACCAAAAAGCACGGGCTATGGGGGGATATGGCACGTTTGATCGTGGGTATATACCGCGTGGTGTAATGGGGAGCTGGGACTTGGGAGGGGCAGGGATTCTGGGCTTGGGACGACGGGATGCCGTGTCGGGCGCGGACTTGCTTGGGGAGATTATGTATACTTGTTGGATTCCAGATTCCTTGCGTTGGTGAGGTTCGGATGCAACGACCGGGGGGCAAGGAGAATGGATAACTTGTGCAAAGTGAACCCACAAAATGATTAGGGCTAGCGGCTACGAAATTATTTAGACTAGGAAAAATGCCCCAACGGGTTATTATTTTTATTCTTAAGTAGTTAGCTCCTTCCTCGCCCTCACTGTTCTGTTATATTTGAATATGTCAATGATAATATGTATCAACATCCTTGACAACAATATGTATGTACCCTTAAAGCAAAAAAGCACCTTATAGCCTTATGGGTTAGCTATCTATTTTCACCAGAATAGTCGTGCATGGGTCTCTGTTGGTTCTCCACAACGGCTTCATTAACAGCGACTCAATTTTTGCTGTCTTTCTTAGTCGCATAACAAATCTATCTCTCATTATACATAGTTGCGCTAACCGGACTGATCACGTTCATTCACAAGGATAATATTTTTTTCTCTCTCTCTCTCTCTCCCTATGTGAGACCACCACGAGCAGTGGTAGGGACGTTGGGCGGAGGAGTAGAGAGCGGACGCAATAGGCAGGCGCAGTTGTGCAGTGCAAGCTTTGGCCATGATATCTCTAATACGTAGCGTAGTGAAAGATCCACAGCTCGGAGTAAAAATAACGAAATAGACCAATACGTCCGTAACAAACAAGGTATATTTCCTCATGTGTACAAAGCAAAAACCAAAACTCATTCACTTTCACCTAACGTCAGCAGAAGTGCATGTCTCCTGCCTCAATTTGCATGTAGTAATTTTTCTGTCTGCCACACAGTATATAAAAAAAAGGATTACGGCACCGGCTCGATCGATTTTGATCTCTCCATGGCAGCAGAGATCAGAACACCAGCCGGAAGTCAGCCTTGACCCGATGGCATGTGTCAAAACAACGTGTACCTGCCTAATCTATTTGTATTATTTTCTTATTGAATTAGGACGCTTATTTCTATTTAGCTTATTTAGGATTGGATAATTCTATCTGGATTAGGATTCCTAACTACTTAGGAGAGCTGTAGAGAGGTGATTTGAAATTAGTTTTGGTTTTGGTTTTGGACACGAACTCTAGAGACGTCGGACTCCTATATGATTTGTATGATGGACTGGGCGGGATTAAACTCGATACGCAAAATATAGATGAATTCTAACAAGGTAAGACTACTATATATGGGACCAACATTAGAGACGGTTGACATTCACCGAATTTGTTAGGGAGGGCTAGATCAAAGTAATGGAACCAAAAAGGGAGGAGAAATTTTGTCTTTATCTCCAACAACTTTTTAAAAACCGACTTGCCAAATCTTGAGTTTTAGCAAGTTGCTAATTTATTTGGCAAGTTAAAAAAAAGACTTATCTCCAACAACTTCTTAAAACTCACTTGCCAAAACGAAAAAGCCCGCTAACGAGCGAAGAGGTCCGCTAAGCGAACGAAGAGCCCCCGCTAAGAAACGAAGAGTCCCGCTAACTTCTCTCAAGTTGGTTTGAGGATTTGTTGGAGAGGAATTTTTATGTTTTTGCCAAATTAATAAAAATAGCAACCTCATTTGAGGAGTTGTTGGAGAAGACAATAAAGAATTTGATTGGCCTAGCTTATATATCTATATACCTTATTGTTTTCAAAATTTTTAATCTTAAACAGCCAAATTTTGGTTCTTTTTTCTTTTTTGTCCGTCCCTCCTTAACTACTAGACAATAAAGAATTTCTTATGTCCCGGACAACTTTGACAAATTCTTGAGATATAATCTACATAGATAAGAATTGAAATCTAAATAGATCTCCAATACGAATATGAATCCTAATAAAATAAAATACAAATGTAAAGGTATTTTTTAAAAAATAAAAAAAGCTAAAGTAGTTAGATTATAGGTTTTGTTTCTTTTTTTTGTCCATTTATTTTTTTTCGTTTTTCCATTTCCCTTCTGGTATTTTTCATGCCTAGATCCTATGTGGTAAGTTCTGCGTTTTTTTTTTGTTCAATTCTGGTTGTATTTGTTTTTACGTCCTCCGTTATCTTTTTTTCTTATTTTTTACTTTACTATTTTTCTTAATTATTTTTCCTATAAATATAAGAAACTAAGAATAAATAAATATTATATACTTGAATTCTTGATCATTTCCATAATAAATAGGTATTTTCATCACTAAATTATATATTAATGGAGTAAATTATTGTTGTGGTTTTAAATTAAAATAAATATTATCTTGTTACAACATAACACTCTCTTCATTCCGTTTTATAAGACACAAGCTGAAATAATACAACCTCTTATATTATACTTTGACCATTCATTTTCCACATATGTTTGCTCAGCTTAATCTATTGGCACGAGAAGAATTTGGGAGAAATTATAAGTTTTTTGACTAGAAATGCTAGGTGTACTTTTTCATTAGAAATTCATTCTCAAAAGAATGTAGCATCTCTAGACTCCATTATTGCATCGACACACAAGTCAGATACTCCAGATTTTACAATTAAAAAATCTATAACTCATGCTTTTTGAGCATAGCCGAGGAAACAAAATCCACACTATTTAGAATATAGTCAAGGAAGACACAATTTACAGTCTTTGGACTAAATTTGTGCTTCTTGACAATTGACACGTTCACTTTGGCCAAGCATCCCTAGGTGCGTTAGTATGAGAGAGTTAAGTCTTTCTCTTTTTTTTTTTTTTTTTTTTTTTTTTTCTTTTTTTTTAGAGTTAACTTTTTCTTTTTGCATTCCTTGAATGGCGTTACTTCTTTATTCTTTGTGGGAACTTTAATTCGGGGACATGACACGCGGCCATTAGAGCATCTCCCCACCATTTCTTAGAAATCCTGCAAAGATCTAACATAGTGTTAACCAAATCGGTTAGAGTGTAGTTCTTTCTTCTGCAACCTCATATGATTAAAGGGGAATAAGGAGGCGTCTCATAAATAATTCTATGTTCCTTGCAAAATAGAGTAACCTCGTGTGAGAAAGTATTCTCCCCACGATCAGACTGTAACCGCTTGATTTTCTCCTTAATATGGTAATCTACTTCAGCTTTATAGATTTTCAAGTAATTTATTGTTTTATCTTTAGTTTTCAACAAGTACACCTAGCATAATCTAGTGCAATTCATCCATAAGAGTCATGAAGTATTTCTTTCCTCCTTTAGTTAACTCTCCATTCATCTTGCATAGATCAGAATAAATGAGTTCTAGCGGTGTTAAGTTTCTCGCCTCTTTTCATAGCCTTGTGGGGGGTTGTTTTGATTGAACACATGCATGGCACTTAAAACCATTGACCAAGTCAAATCTTAGGATTAAACTCATTTTAGCTAAGCACTTCATATACCCTATATAGATATGACAAGAGTCGTGAATGCCAAATATTAGACTCATCATCATTACTCACATGGTTCACAATTTTATCACAAGAATCCACCAAAGAGAAGGGGAACAAACCTCCGCTTTCATAACTCTTACCAACAAATGTTTCATACTTGGACACGACATATTGGACTCAAAAGCAAGTCTAAAGCCATTTCTACACAGTAGAGATCCGCTAATGAGATTCATCCTTATGGAAGGAACATGATGCACATTATTTAGTCACACGATCTTTCCCGATGTAAACTTTAGATTGACCGTATCAACACAATGAATAGCAGCATGCGTACTGTTTCCCATTAGCAAAGGAGAAACCTTTACTCATTCTCATAAGATGAAAACAAAGAAATGCCTAACACATATATAAATATTAGCACCCGTATCAACCCACCATTGGGCGAGTGATAAACTGGAAGAATTGTATGTAAATAATTA